>JARWLQ011221491.1:0-12486 GCA_031764275.1 Poicephalus flavifrons | reverse complement strand
TGAGCGGTCACTTGGTCTGTAAGACCCCTCTATGGTGGCTTCACTGGTTTATTGAGCGGTGGTTCTAAATGGTGGTTTTAAAGGTGTAGCAACCGGCTCTGTCTTATGGAGGGCATAGGCGTCGGGTAAGTGCGAGTGAGTGCGGGATATGTTCGATGGTAGCAGTGTTTAACACTTGTCGTTGTGCCCTGTCCGCCTTCAGCTTGGTTGCCGGGCTTGCCGTAGCCTTTCCTGCCTCTCCTCCCACCACTTCAGATCCACGCACACGCGCCCCCAGACCCGGCGCATGGCGTTCCCGGTCGGCGGCTTGCCCCAGCGCCCTTTCAGGCCGTCCTCGGTGGCGATGCGGGCGATGCCCTCCCAGGCCAGCCAGTGGCGCTCCATGGCATGCACGACGCCCTCGCGGTTGTCCCACAGCCAGCAGAACACCGCGCCCCGGTGCCCGTGCGGGAAGCCGAACCAGTCTTCAAGACCCTTGTCCATGTGCTTGGCAAACCGCTCGTACCTCTCGTCGAAGTGCTGGTTCACGGCGGTCAGGGTCGGGGACTTCGGGGGCTTGGCTTTCATG
This sequence comes from Poicephalus flavifrons, assembly GCA_031764275.1. NCBI lineage: Eukaryota > Metazoa > Chordata > Aves > Psittaciformes > Psittacidae > Poicephalus > Poicephalus flavifrons. The sequence goes on along the minus strand of JARWLQ011221491.1, from coordinate 11,918 downwards.
CCCCCATGGTCGGCAGCGCGGATGCGAACGGCAAACGGCACCCACGAGCTGACCTGCAGGCGCCTGTGCACAGACGCCGTCCGCCCATGCCGCGGCTGGCGGGCGTCCATGACGCGGCTGGCCAGGGTCCATGGTGCGTACACCGAACGCCCATGGCGGGGACGGTCAGCGCCCATGGGGCGTATAGCTAGCGCCCATACCGCGGCAGTCGGACGCCCATGCCGGGACGCTGAGCGTCCATAGGGGGCACTCAAACGTCCATGGAAGTCAGCATACACCATTGCATCCCTCCGGATGGCCCTGCGGTCCACCTCAGCGCCAGGCGCAGCGGGGGGAGCTGATCGGGCCTCCCTGGATTTGCACCCTGCAAATCCGGCGACCTGCCGCACCATCGGTGCATACGCCGCCCTTCTATGTGCCTTAGACGCGCTTCTGGCGTGCCCTGGACGTGCCACGGACAGGAACTGGGCCTGCCACACCCAGGCCGTCACCGGGCCGTTGCCGGGCTGTCATCGGGCCATCGTCGGGCCGGAAAAAGGGCCATATGGACAATTGCACCGCTGGTGCGGGCGGGGGCGGCTGAACGCAGCCACACTTACGGCTGCATTGGTCTGCAAGAGGCAAGTAGAAGGTGGCAGTCCGTCCCCAGGGACGAACAACCAGTTCCTAGAGACAGGATTGGGTGTCCTCAGGGACGACTCTGCTCGTCCCTAGAGACGCGTCCCTGGGGACGGGCTAGGCTGTCTCTATGGACGGCGAGGACAGGACGGGGCGGGAGCGCAAGGAGCGGCTGCGGGCGCGGCGCGACGAGGCCGGCATGGCGCAGGTGTCGGGCTGGGTGCCGAAGGACCGCCGCCCCTATGCGCGGGAGGTGCTGGCGGCGCTGGCGCGGGGCGCTAATAGCCTGCCACCGGACCCGGAGCAGGCCGCGGCCTTGGACGCGGCCCAGGCGGACGCTGCGGCGGCCAGGGCGGCGGAGGTAGAGGCCCGTGCGGCGCTGGTGGAGGCCGAGCAACGCAGACAGGCGTTGGCGGCCGAACTGGACGCCGCCCTGAAGGCGGGGCGCCAGACCGAGGCTGTGGCGGTGGCACGGGTGGAAGCGGCGGAGCGGGCACGGGAGGCCGTTGCGGGTGAGCTGCGGGCGGCCGAGGCCCTTGCGACGCAAGCCCGCACGGAGGCTGAGCGGTTCCAGAAAGCGCCGGGGTTGCGGGGCCGGATGGTGCGCTGGCTGGTTCGCTAGGGCCAGTTTCGTTCTACACCGCAACAGCGCCGAACGGACGTTATGGAAGGCTGCACGTGTCACCATAGCGGCGAAACGGTTAGCGGGATGCCGCGTTGCCTCCCCCTAGATGCCCTCAGCCGGCGGGACCGGCTGCGCCATTCCCTGCACCCGACCGAGAGCCTCAAGGGCGAGACGCAAGTCGTCACGAGCAGCAGCGACCTTGGCGGACGCGTCCTGCCGCGTGGCCTCCGCAGCGGCCTCCGCCGCCTCGGCCCTAGCCTCCGCCGCATCAACCTGGTCATCCGCAGCAGTCACGATGGCATGGGCCTCATTCAGATGCATGCGTAGGTCCGCAGCCTCCATACGGGCAACATCCACATCACGATGAAGGCGCTCCGCAGCCAGGCGCTCCGCGGCTTGCCAGAGGTCACCAGCCAGCGCAGCCATGCGCTCGGTCACCGCCTCCTGCGCCGCAACCAGGCACGCTTCCACGACCGGCGGCAGTGCCACCGAGACCGGCACCGCCGCATCTACGGCAGGCCGTACGTCCCGCATGCGCTGCCAGACCGCGTCCAAGCGAACGGGGTCGCCACGCCCGATGACGCCCCGGAGCGACCAGCCAGACACCGCCCGTCCCTCCGCAGCCAAGGTTCGGCCAGCCATCACGATGTCTTCGTCGGTCACAGTGACAGGAGCAGGCATACGGACCTCCAAGCAGGATGAAGCTTTGTTACTTTGCAAACTTTGCAAAGCTTGGTCAAACTTTGTTTTTGAGTTAGATATGTTTTGTGGAGAGGGCTACATGCCCATCGCCTTAAAGGAAGGAGGACCGCCCACAGGAACCACCCAGGAGAAGCGACCTCCCGGACCTGGTAAAAACGACATGCACGGTGTGCTGCTGGGGAGACGGCCAAGTCGCCGCCTGTCAGAGACAAGGAGACAATCATGAACAAGGCAGTCCGCATCCCTACGCCTCCTCCACCTCCGCCTCTACCCGTTGCGGCTTTGGAGATGAGCTTCGCCATCCGCCTAACTGGGGTCAGGCTTCCGCCACTCGGAACATGGCTTCAGAGACTAGCAATGAGCTGGTGGTGAGTAACTCACCCTGCCAAGGAAGCTGAAAGGCTAATGGCCACACCACTCCCCGCCCGACCCCACAGGGGGCCACCGTGCTCGCTCCGGTCAAGACGGCTTCCGCCCCAGCTTCCTCCGGGACGCGAAGCCGCGCCCCTATGTGCAGCCGGGGATCCCCGCGAAGCCATCTTGACCTACGCTGCGCGCGGCGGCGTGCTGGAGGTGTCGGGACGAGGAACGTCATCCATTCGGCAAGTGCGGCTTCCAGCCGTACCGGGCCGAACAAGGAACGTCACGGGGTGCGGGCTGCCATCCACGACTCGGGGGTTCGGTAGCAACGGAACCGTAAGTGCGTTTCAGAGCCCGAACGGCCATGGTTTGCTGGCGAGAGATAAATGCACGGGTTCATGCACGTTGAACCCATCCAAAAACCAAGCTTTCGGTAAGCCGCCGGCGCTTTGCATCAAAGGGTGGTTTTCTGCACCGCTTACATAAGCCCGGTCGGCACCTAATGGCACTTGCTGTTAGCATCTATCTGCCATACAGGTGAGGAAGGAGTTCGAATGAAGACTGCCATCACTGTAAGGATCGACACCGATCTCCTGGCCGAAGCGAAACGCTGCGCTCGTTTGGAAAACCGCACTCTGACGAACTTCATCGAGACGCTTCTGCAACGCCGAATTGCCGAACTGGCTACGGCGCCAGCCGAGGCCGGAGTGCAGAGGTCGGCAAAGGGCGGGGTGCAAGCCTAGTCCGGCAGAACGACAAGGTGTTCTGCGACGATGTCCCATCCATTGAACAAACACGACCATCTCTAATCTAGACCCCACTGCGAGCACGGGTTCGCGACAGTGTCGCCATATGGAAGCTCCCAATGACCGCAAGCGACGTCAATTTAAAAGCCGCCACCGGCATCATGGGACTGGACGCGATCCTCGCCGGCGGTCTTCCCAGCGTTGAGCTCCATCTGGTCCAGGGCGGCAGCGGAACCGGCAAGACCACCATCGGCCTGCAATTCCTGCTGGAGGGGGCGGCCCGAGGCGAAAAGACGCTGTTCATCACCTTCGCCCAGACTGAGGCAACCCTGCGGCGGATTGCGGCCTCGCACGGGTGGTTATTGGACGGTGTGGACGTCCAGGAGCTGACGGGCGTCCAGGCTGTGCACGACAGGGCGGAGCAGACCCTGTTCCATACCGCCGACGTCGAACTGGGCGAAACCACGGACAGCATCTTCGCAGCCGTCGAGAGGCTGCAGCCAGACCGCGTAGTGTTCGATTCTGTGACCTCGCTGCGCCTGTTGGCCGGCGATCCGCTGCGCTACCGGCGCCAGCTCCTCACGCTGCGGCATTTCTTCTCCGAGCGGCCCAGCACCGTGTTGTTCCTGGACAGCGAGTGGCCTGATCCGGCGCTGGAAGATACCATGTACGGCGTCATCCGGCTGGAACGTCAGGCGCCCGAATACGGAGACGTGCGCCGCCGCCTGTCGATCACCAAGATGCGCGGCATGGCCTTCAACGGCGGCTACCACAACTTCCGCATCCGCACCGGGGGCCTCAACGTGTTCCCGCGCATCCGGCCGCAGGAGAAGGCTGATTCCGTATTAGCCGAGATGATGACGAGCGGGGTTGCCGGGCTGGATACCTTGCTGGAGGGCGGCCTGGAGGAAGGCACCGCCTGCCTGATCATCGGGCCGACCGGGACAGGCAAGACCTCGGTCAGCACGCTGTATGCCTATGAGGCGGCCAAACGAGGCAAGCGAGCGGCGCTGTTCTGCTTTGACGAGCGGCCGGAAACGCTCCTGGCTCGCTCGGAAGGCCTTGGCATGAACCTGCGGGAGCTGGTCGCAGACGGCTTGATTAGCATCAAGCAGATCAGCACCTCGGAGCTGTCGCCTGGCGAGTTCTCCCAGCTGGTGCGCAACGCGGTGGAGGAGGAAGGGGCCAAAATCATCCTGATGGACAGCCTGACCGGCTACTTCCATTCCATGCCGCAGGAGGAGGCGCTGCTGGCGCAGATGCACGACCTGCTGACGTTCCTGAGCAAGAGCGGCGTGCTCTCGATCCTGATCGTGTCGCAGCACGGGCTGATCGGGCAGGGCATCCAGGGGCCGCTCGATGTCAGCTACATGGCCGATACCGTTATCCTGCTGCGCCACTTCGAGGCGGCAGGCGCGGTGCGCAAGGCGATCTCGGTCATCAAGAAGCGCAGCGGGCCGCACGAGACCACCATCCGCGAGCTGAAGCTCGCAGCCGGCGGTATCGCGCTCGGTGAGCCGATCAAGGACTTCACCGGGGTGCTGTCCGGCATGCCGGTGTTCCAGGGCCAGGTGAGGCGATAATCGACGCCATGCCAGAACAGCCGGCGCAGCAGGCCGAACACGGGGACGACACGGTTCTCGTGCTAGCGCCGCTTGGCCGCGATGCCGAACTGGCGTGCCTGACCCTCACGCAGGCCGGGCTCGGCTGCCGGCCGTGCCATAGCATGGACGAGCTCCGTGCACAGCCGGTCGAGAGTTACGGCACGGTGCTGTTGACCGAGGAGGTACTGACCGAGGGCACCGTCCGCGCCTTGACCGCCCTGCTCGACGCGCAACCGGCCTGGTCCAGCCTGCCGGTCACGATCCTGAATGGCCGCACCAGGAATGGACTAGATCCGGCCCGGCGCAGCCCAGTGGACATTTTGGGTAAACGGCATGGCACGATCGTCCTTGAACGTCCGATTCGGGCTGAAACCCTGGTTTCGGTAGTGCGATCCGCGGTGCTGGCGCGGCAGCGGCAATACGAGCTGCGCGACCAACTCGTCGCGCGGCAGAAGGCCGAAACCCACGCGCAGATGCTGACGGAGGAAATGAACCACCGCATCAAGAACTCGCTGGCCCTGGTCGGCGCCATCGCGTCGCAGACCTTTCGGCAAGGCCGGTCGGTGCCCGAAGCGCTGGAGGCGTTCTCGGCCCGGCTGAAAGCCATGGCCCTTGCCCAGGACGTGTTGACCCAGGGCGCCGGTGACGGCGCAACCCTGCACCAGCTCATCGGCACCGCGCTGGAGCCCTACCAACAGCGCAATGCCCCCGACCGCATCGCGATCAGCGGACCGGAGACGTGGATCGATGGGCGCAGAAGCGCATCGCTGATGATGGCGATGCACGAACTCGCAACCAATGCCGTGAAGTATGGGGCGTTATCGGTCGATGGTGGACGGGTCACGGTGGACTGGCACGTCGAAGAAGCGCACGAAACTCGCCATTTGCATGTGGAATGGCGCGAGCGCGGCGGCCCCTTTGTGACGCCGCCGGAGCGAAAGGGATTTGGCTCTCGGCTCGTTGAACGCGGTTTAGCTACGGAACTTGGGGGTAAAGCAGAAATCGCCTTCAGGACGGAAGGCGTGGTTTGCAAAATTACCGCCTCCCTTGAAGGCCCCCGCTAAGGTTGCCTGCCTTGCTCCGGTCAAAAGCCTGCCTGGATGCTTGAATCGAACTTTCGGTTCCATTGCTACCGGACCCCCAAGCCGTTCACCCTATCCGATCTTCTGGCTGCGGCGCGGCGGCTGCTTGGCCACTTCCATTAAAGCCAGCAGGGTCATGCTGCATCATAGGAATGCCGAACAGGCGTCATAGAGAGTGGTAGACGGCCAGCTTGCCACGAGGGATGCGTCCAGCTCCAATTCGATTTCTGAAAAGCTCGTCCAGTACGCCTGCCTGTAGCTTTTTTTAGCGTTCGCGGTGCAAGTTGATTTTACTTCACAGTCTTGTGCTAGGATTCATGTACTTGTCGAATCTCCTTTGGGTGCAAGGGGCTGGAAGTTGTGCTCTCCTATTTCCGTCCTAAAAAAGTGCGCCCATTATGAGTCAAACTGTCCAGGTCGCCAGTAGCCCCAGCCCTCTAGCCTTTGGCGGCACCGCGATCCTGCCGCTGCTGTCGCTCTTGCCGCCAGGTGAAACCAGCCGGCTTCGCCTGCTACTGACGCGCGTACGTTGGGTGAGCGGCCAGGTGGTGTATGAGGCTGGCGAGCGGATCGAGCACGTGTACTTCGTCGAGCGGGGTCTTGTGTCGCTGATGGCCATATCGGACGACGCCGACATCCAGGCCGAGGTCGGCATGATCGGTCGGGAAGGTATGGTCGGCCTTACGGCGCTGCTCGGCCCTGGCGCCGTATCGTTCAACCGTGCTGTCGTGCAGGTGCCCGGCTCTGCCCTTCGCATGGGAGCGCAAGCGTTGCGCGAAGTTGTTGGCACCATGCCGACGTTGCGCCAGTTGCTGTCCCAGGTCATGGAAGTCACCATGGCCCGAATGGCGCAAACGGTGGTCTGCAACAGCCGGCACGTTCTGGCGCAACGGCTCGCGCGCTGGCTGTTGACGGTGCACGACCGGGTGGATGGGGACGAGTTGGAAGTGACGCAGGAGTCCATAGCGGCGATGCTCGCGGTCCGGCGCTCGGGCGTGACGATTGCCCTAGGCGCACTGCAGGAGGCGGGCGTAATTGGCCGGGGGCGGGGCCGCGTGCTGGTTTGCGACCGTGCCGCGTTGGAGGCGGCCACGTGCGGCTGCTACGGGCGCGTGCAGGCGTTTGCCGCGACTGTGGCAGCGAGGGGCGAGGACATGGTGGATTCTGCTGCCTAATATTCCATGGTCGTCCCCGTACCCAAGCGGCAACTGGCGCAAAGCTACGCGCTGCCAGCATTCCGAGACGCTCGGCTGAGCAGAGTTCAAGCCTACCAAAACAAATTGCCCTTCTGTAGCCCCTGTAATGGCGGCGCAGCGGCCCTTTCAGGCGATCTGCTTTCCCTGCTACTTTGCAGTTTATAGCAGCGACGTTAGATCAGGCCTTAGAACCTGGACAGGCATGGCTTACTAGTTGACCTGAAAGCGCGTGGCCTGGCCTGGAAGTAACTGCGTGCGAGTGCCGCACTGCTATGCGGCGGTTCAACAGTACCTGCTTGGCTAAGTGTCTCGCCACTTGCGCATGTATGGAAGCTTACAGCCTTACCGTGCATGAGTTCCTAAAGATGCAGCTGTGCGTTGTATATTCTCATGGGATTTGCGTGCCGTTTTAGCTGAGCAGACGCCACGCGGTGGTTGTCAGGTTAAACAACGCAAACGGCTTCCAGAGCAGGACCTTCCTGGGTCCAAACCGTTGAAGCTGGCTCAGCACTGCAGGCTTGTTTGTGGCGTCGATGACCAGCAGATAGTCACGCCTGTCTTGAAGCAGACGTGTTGACCAACATGGCCGCATTGTCGCGCTTGCTGCTCATCGAGGCTGATGAGCCTGTTGCCACAGCCTTGTCGCGAGCATTGTTGAGGCAGGAATGGGCAGTTCGTTGGGCTGCCACCGCCAGGGCAGGCTTACAGCTGCAAGCAGAGTGGGTGCCGCACGTTGTGCTGCTAGCCTTGGACCTGCCCGACATGGCTGCGAGCAAGCTGATTGGGCGCCTGGCCGAACGGGACGGCTGCGGTATTCTCGTGCTGTCCGGCTATGATGTTAGTCCCTATAAGCAGGAACTTTTGGCACAAGGTGCACACGACGTTATGAGCAAGCCCATGCGCGCCAGCAGCATTGTAGCGCATATACGGGCAGTGCAGCGCCGCCTCGGCCAGCCAGTGCCAGTGCGGAATCTCTTCCGATGACGTGCTATGCCAGGAGCAGTCGCACCGCGTCCAACAGAGAGGCACGCCGGAATGGCTTGAGCAGCATCGCCTCGTGCGGGCCGAGGGTGTCCATGTCAAGCCGGTCATCAGTATCGCCTGAAACGAACAGCACCGGGCGGCCCGGCACCTTTTCGCGCCAACATTCTGCAAGGGCCACGCCATCGCAGAAACCAGGCATACGGACGTCAGTGACCAGTATATCGAACGGACCGGCTTCCCCAATCAGCGTTGTAGCAGCCTCGCCAGATCCGGCCTCCATCACGCAGTGCCCGGCTTGGGCCAGGACGCGGCGCATTGAGGCCCGCACATCTTCGTTGTCGTCTACCAGCAGAATGCACATGCACTTTGTGTCCGGGGTGAGACTCACATGCTGAAGATCACTTAGCCCCCTGAACTCAAGAACATCTCGATGCGAAAACCATCTGTCCTGCCCAGCTCGCTGGCCACAATGCAGCGATTTCCTATTCGGGACGGCATCCAAACTTGCTGACCGATTACAACTCATGCCGCGGCATTTAGGCTATTGAGAATAGCCTGACGGTCAGGTGTCATACACCGCGCGAAAGAAAGCTTAGCCAAGCAGCTTCTGGTACTGCCGCTGGACAGCGCCGTGGCACTCGCATGCGGCAGCTTCGAGGCCGGGCCGGTCAATAACCGTGATGGTGCCGCTACCGTAGCGGATCAGATTAGCCCGTTGCAGAATGCGGGCGGCAACCGTCACGCTGGGCCGGTGCACGCACAGCATGGTGGCCAGGAACTCCTGCGTCATGGGCAGGTCGTCGCCGTTTGCCCGGTCGTGCGACATCAGTAGCCAGCGCGCAAGGCGCTGCTCAAGGCCGTGGTTGCCGTTGCAGGCGGCAGTCTGCGTAACTTGGATATGCAGGAACTCACCGTAGCGGAGCAGCAACGCGCGCAAGGACGGATGTTCGTCCAAGGCCTGCCGGAACGCGCCGATGTTCATGCACAGCGCGGCGCCTGGACCTTGCACTACCGCCTCGACGTGGGCGGTCTCGACCCCATAAACGAGCGGCATCCCAACCACGCCCTCGCGCCCAATTAGCCCCACTTCGGCCGTCAGCCCATCCTCAAGCTGAACGATCAGCGACGTCCAACCGGACTCCATGAAGTAGACCGCCTTAATGGGCGCTTCGGCTATGTAGAGGACCTGGCGCAGGTCGAGGGTCACGGGCTGCATCATGGGCAGCAACGCGGCCAGTACGCCGGACGGCAGAGCGGTAAGTAGATGATTGCGGACGGTAGACGAGTAGGAAACCGGTTCGGCCATTATTAGCTCCTCGCAACAACGGGCGGGAGCACTGGCCTCTCACAAGCATCCGCAGCCTGGGCGTAGCGGACGATGACAATGATCTTGGGAAGGCGGAGGTCAATTTACAACCCTCAATGGGAAACATAGTAATGTCGTTTCTGTAGAAGATTGAGCCAAGTGCCGATAAAAATGGTGGAATGAGGAATTCTGGTGGCGGGATAGTCATGTGAGGCGGATTTTTGCGTTTGCTGGGTTTGGTTAGCCTAAAGGAAGTGCCGTAGTATTTCTGCGCGCGCTCTGGTGTTTAAAGGTGATTTTCCTCTCCGGCGCAGGATTGCCGCCGTTGCGCTCCGCTAATTTTCTACCTGGCACAAGGGTGATGTTCTACGCCGCGGCAACGCCGAACGTGTAGTCATGAAAAATCATGCAGTAGCCCGTCAGCCTTGTTTAGCATCTCCAAAGTAAGGCAGAATAAGCCGGACCTCGGTACCCTGTCCCGGCGCGGTCTCGATGCTGATCTTGCCGTTGTGGATGGACGCGAAGCGCTGCGCCATCCACAGGCCAAGCCCCGTGCCTTTGCCGTGCGGCTTAGTGGTGAAGAACGCCTCCGTCGCGCGCTGGGCCACTGTCGGTGGCATGCCCGTACCATTGTCCGATGTCGACACCTCCGTCGCGAGTTGATCGCCCAATCCGTCCAGCCGTGGTCCTTTAGTTCGCAGAACTACTTTCCCACCGTCCGGCATAGCGTCAGTCGCATTGCGGACGAGGTTGAGCAGCACAAGTTCCAGCAGTCCAGCATCAAGGCGGACCGGCAAGCGCTCTGATGTCAGCTCGGTCGCGAGCTGCACGCCTCGGCCGATATGCTGCCCTATCATGGCAGCGAACCCGTCCACGGCCGCGCTCAGGTCCACAATCTCGACCGTGTCGTCTCTGTCCCGGGACTGGGATAAAACTTGCCGCGTGAGCCGGGTAGCCTGCCGGGCGCCCCATTCAGCCCGTGCGAGCTGCTGTTGACCCTGCTTGTTGAGCGGCTGGCGGCGGAGCTGCTCCAGGCTGCCCGACACGATCGTCATCAGGTTCGCCAGTTCATGTGCGGCATCGGCGCTGGGAACGGCAAGGTTGACACCCTCCACAGGACTCTGCGGGCTGGGCTGATTAGAAATGTCAGTCATGTTCTTAACATCAAACGAGAGGAGTAGTGCAGATATACTGCGTGAAAGGAAAGCATATTCTCTCGTTTCCGTGATGTCGGATGTGCCTGCCCAATGTGGAAGCGTGTCAAAGACTAGTTTCCGCTAATATGTTACAGTGTGTAATGTGCAGCAGTGCGGCAAATCCCTTTTAGCATTTCTGGAGTAAGCGGCATGTCAGCCTGGACCGCCTGAACCGTGTGCATCCTGCTCGTCGAGGACGAGTGGCTAATCCGCAGCATAGTTGCCGAGGAACTGACGGACAGCGGCTTCACGGTGTGCGAAGCTGAGAATGGCGACCAGGCATCTGCCCTGATTGCGCAGGACCCGTTCGCGTTCAACCTGTTGGTAACAGACATTCATATGCCGGGAAACCTAGACGGCATTGAGGTTGCTCGGCTGTTTCGGAAGCATCGTCCAGGTATGCCGGTCATCTACACGACAGGCAGACCCGATGTGTTCAGCGCCTTGCAGCCCTTCGGCGACAAGGAGGCCCTGCTTCGAAAACCATTCGCGCTGTCCGACCTGCTGGCGACAGTGCGGCGGCTGCTCGAGCAAGGCAACGAACAGATCCACTGATCGGACATGGTGCATGAAAGTATATGTGCAGTGCTTAAACCCAGCTGGGCGGTCAGCTTTCATACATTTGTTATGGGATTATACTCAGCCTAACAATTCTTGATAATGCCATTTAGTGACGCCGTAGCACTCGCATGCGGCAGCTTCGAGGCTGGGCTACTCAAAACTGTGATGGTATCAATACCGTATCAAATGCGGTTGGCCCGTTGCAGGATGCCAGCGGCAACCATCATGTTGGCCGATGAACGCACAGCATGTTAGCCCTGATGCACCATGTCTTGGATAACATGCGTGGGGTTCGCCGGTCCGGGGCGACGAATGCGGTTGCGTTGTTGTGAATGGCAGAGTTGGTTCGGCCACGGCGAGAATGGGACCATGATCTGCGACCAGTCGCGTTTGGAAGCTGCCGTGTGCGATTGCTAGCAGCCTGTCGGAGTTAAGCTTATCACGAAATAATAGATCGCACTCCAAGCAGAATTCGTAGCAATCTAACAATTCCAGCTTCGGCTATGACCATATATGTTAAGTTTTCGCGATTTTTGCTTAACTCCGACAGGCTGCTAGGGGCGTATTCGGGCACTTGCCGCAACGGTGGCAGCCAGCAACCCAGACCCGATCGCAGACCGCGCTGCGTGACGTTGCTGGTATCCTGCCTGTGCCCTTGATGTCGAGGCCTGACCGTCCATGCTGCACTGCACCAACGCCGAATGTTCATTATGGAAAATGACGGACAGTCCTGCCAAAGTCCCCGGGCAGTCGCGGCAGCGGCGTGGTGGACTGGACGCGCGGGGACTTGGCGGAGGGCAGTATTCGGCCCCGCCCGGAGGCGGGTGGGCAGGCGCGAGGACTTGCGGTGTTTGTTGCAACATACGTGCAATCAGGTCGCTGCCATTGGTTGGCAGCCCACCTCCACACCGCCGCGCCTGAGGGCGTCCTTTGGATCG
>JARWLQ011216683.1:0-12543 GCA_031764275.1 Poicephalus flavifrons | reverse complement strand
AGGCAGCCCTCGATCCCAGCGCGCGCGCCGTATAGCGCTCGCCATTCCGGCGTGTCCTGCCGCCCTCGCGCGGCCTGGATGGCCTCGTGTCGGCCTGCGCGCCGGAGTGTCAGCTCGCGCGGCGCTTTCTTGGCGCGGGTACAAAGAGGCCGACTGGGGCAAACGCGGCAGGTCCGATCGCCGCGCTCGCAGACTGGCAAGGAAGCGTTCCCGTACCACTCAGAACACGTCAGGCGGCAGGAAGCCGTAGGCCGCGCTCTCCGGTCCCTGATCGGGCAGGAAATGCAGGTCGGGGCCGGGCCACAGAAAGATGTTGGCCTCGCTCACGATTATCCAGGACCGTTCCTCGTCCAACCCAAGCCGCCGCTTCACCAGCGCCGGCAGCTCGACCCCCTCAGTCGGCGGCCGCGGAGGCGTGTGCGTGACCGCAAGCACGACCACCCGCGGCCGGTCGTCCTCCTGGCCCGCCAAAGCAAGCACGATGGCGCAGGGTCGATCCTTGATCCCCTCCTCCTGCCCGGCCTCCTGCTCGCGCCGCCACAGGTAGGCGTAGCGGACGACCAGGCCGGGTTCCGGCTCGGGCCAGCCCGTCACTCAGGGCTGCCAGCCGCGGACTTCCTCGTTCAGGTGGTCGTGCCGGGAATCCATCTCAGATGCGGCGATGGCCGCCACGTCTTCCGCCGTCAGCTCCTCCGGTAGGATCACGCGCCGGTCCCGCCGCTTCAGCCGGGCGTACTCGTCGGCCGATACCAGCACCAGGCGGTCCCGGCCGTTCTTGGTGATGGTGACCGGCTCCGTTAGCGCCTTGTCGGCCAGCGTCCCGTAGCTCTTGATAAAGTCGGCCGTCGTCACGCGCATGGCTGCGATTCCTAACAATGCGTATTACTCGAATATTGTGTGCTTTGGCCCGTCAGCAACTTGTCAGTCGTAGCTGCTTGGCCAGTTCTCGGGCAGCTCATCGCCGGTGATGGGAGTCGCCGTTCCAGCCTTCGCCAGGATGCGTCCAAGATCGCCAGGCGTTGCGCGGGCTGCGCGCTCTTCCAGGTAGTCGCGCGCTTTCAAGGCGGCCACCTTCTCCGTCACGGCCTGCACCAGGAACTGATTGACCGACAAGGCATTTTGGGCGGCCAACGCCTCCGCGTCCTTCATCAGGGAGACAGGAATGCAGAGTGCGAAGCTGTTGGTGATCGCCATGGAAGCGTCTTTCCGTATTTCCGTTTAACTGTGTTTCTGTGTCCATTCCTCGATGAAGCGGGTGACCTCCTCGACCATTCGGGTCCGCTTCATCGCACAAGCTGCCTTGAACCGAGCGTGGAGCTGCGGGGACAGGTCAATGGTCAACCGGGCCTGCTTCGCGCCTGGGAGCTTCCCTGAAGCCTTTGAAGCCTCAGATGGTGCTTCCGGTGCCGCAGCACCCTCGACCCACTCCTGCACGCCCTGGGGAGCTTTTGGCGGCATCTTGAACTTGCTCATGCTGCGATCCCTTCCAGCTCCGCGAGGATGGCCCGGACTTCATCGGCTGCGGGTCCGTCCGGCTGCTGCTCGATCACAGTCCGCCCGGCTGTCATCGCCTCGGCGTAGATCACGCGCTGCGCCGTGCTGGCTGCCAGGATCGGCAAGGCGAATTCGGCCAGGGCGTCCCCGATCTCCCGGCTGAGGATGCTGCGGCCGATCCTCCGTGAAACCACGAATGCGGATTTCTGTGTTTCCTTGAATCCGTGCGACTCCCGCACGAGGTTGACCGTTTCCCGGCTAGCCCAAAAGTCTGCCCCTGACGGCTGGACCGGGATCAGCACCAGGTCAGCCGCTGCTATGGCTGAACGGGCAACCTCGTAGCTGCGCGGCGCTCCGTCGATGATGACGGAGTCGTAGTCAGCCGACATGGCAGGCAGGTCACGGTGCAGCACCGGCTTTGCCAGCCCGATCACCTGGAACGGCACCGGCTCCTGCCGGATCGCTGCCCAGTCCTGTGCTGTCTGCTGCGGGTCTGCGTCGATCAGCAGCACCCGTTTGCCTTGCACTGCCATCGCGGCGGCCAGATTCAAGGCTATCGTGGTTTTGCCCGCCCCTCCTTTCTGGTTGACGACCGCAAGGATCATGGTCTGTCTTTCTGCCTATGATGAAATAAGGATACACAGCTAAACGTGTTGCCGCAAACACAGAAACACGGATGAAGCATCCTGCACCTCAACCCATGTTCCTTGTTCGGACCGGAAAGCCCTGTTCCTCGTCCCGTCCCTGCCATCGGTCCAGCACGGCGACGGCCAGACGGGTCAAGGATGCCCGCTTGGGCACCGCGCAGCGGCGCGAAGCGTCCTTGATGCGGCTGGACGGCGACGGGCCTGCTGGATGCAGGAGAGGGCGTCTTGCCTCCTGCGCTAAGCTACTCACGCCATCCACAGAGGCACGTCACCAGCTATCGGAAGAGCTATAGGATTCTAACTATAGGTTTGCGCCCCAAAGTGGCCGTGCCAAATCTGCATCGAGCGCCCCAAAGTGGCCGTGCTTAGCGCCCCAACCGAAAGTGCATTTCAGCAAGGCATGCCACTCTAACCTACTGACATTGCAAAGCCAATGCAGAAAACCTACCTTTGATGCAAGGCGCCGGCAGCTTACCGATCCCTCGTATCAAATATTTTTTCACCGAAAGGGAAGGCGGCCCAGCACCAGCAGATCGACCAGGCCCAGGTCGGGGCATCGTCCAGCACGCGCATCGCCTACGTCAGGCTAGTAGCCTGCAGGAACGATCAGCCCGGGCAATGCTCCGCCAGCAGTCAGTGTAGCAGAAACCATCAGGATCTCAGCCGGCGGCGCAGCATGGCGGCGAAGGCATCGAACACGATGGGCATGTGGACGTGCTTGTAGGGATACATCTCGATGCCATCCATCAGGTGGATAATCGCCGCGGTATCCGCCTCGAACACTAGCAGCCGGCCGTCCGGCGTCTCGGCGCAGTCAATGGAATAGCAATCGAACGGCAGCAGGTCGTGCAGCGGGGCGAAGGCGGCGGCATGGCGGGTGGCGAAGCCAGTGGCGAATTCCGCCATCGCGCGTGCTTCGTCGTCCCGCTTGGTGGCGTCCTCAGCCATGCCGGCATTTAGGTAATGCACCATCCAGTTCTGCGACACCGCCATGTGGCACAGGTAGGGCTGGCGGTCGATGAAGGCCACGCGATACTTGCGGAACAGTCCGTCTGGGCTGCGGTAGTCGACATAGGCCGACAGGTCGAACTCCGCGGCCGTTGCCTGCTGCAGATAGGCCGCCATCTCCATCGGGCGGTCGATCCGCGCTAGCCCGATGCCGGCATGCGAGCCGGCCGGGCGCACCAGCACTGGATAGGAGCAGCCCGGCAGCAGGGTTGCCAAGCCGCCGTCGGCGGCGACCAGCAAGTCCAGCCGGTTGCGGCTTACGCGTAGGGTGGGCGGGCTGCAGATCCCCGGCACGGCGGCCACCAGGCCTGCCAGGTTATGGCGCGCCAGAGCGGGCAGAAAGCCGGGATCGTTCAGTACCGGGCGTGGCCAGGCGGCGAACAGGCCACGCAGCCGAGCAAGTGCAGCCGGATCGGTCTCGCCGGCGGCGAAGAAGGCCAGGTCGTGGTCGGGAATAACCTGGGGCAGGTCCTGGCCCGGCACCAGGAACAGCAGGTCGAGCTGGACATCGAGATGGCTGGTGATGAAATCGAGCGGTGTGTTGGCCATCAAGTCGCCCGGCGCGCAGATCGCCAGTAGCCGAATTGCGTCGGGATTGTCGCTGCGCACGCGGTAAAGTTGCGTGCCGGCCAGTGCCAGATGCTGTAGCTCGGCGGCCTGCTCGGGGCGGAAGGCAAGATAAAGTGCCGTTGCGGTGTCGAACAGGGCCGCTGACGGGTCATGGTCCAGACGGCCGATCATCTCGGCCAAAGCGGGGGTGCCGGCGCCATGCATCATCGCCGTGGTCATAGCTCCGGTGCCGATGATCGCCGGCGGCCGGCAATCGGGGTCCAGGCAGGGAATAGGATCGAGGCCGTATGGGCTGGCGTCCGGGAACGCCGTGTCCGTGCTGATCGAGCGGTTGTACAACCGAGTTCTCCTATTTTGGGATGGCCCGGCCGCGCGCTGGTTCAGGCAAGCAGGTTGAGGGTCTTCGCATTCAGCGTGATGCTGGGGCTGCTGCTACCGAGATCGCCGTTGTTGCTGCTGTTGAACAGGCTCAGCATCGGGTCTGACGAGGTATCGGCGGTAACCTTGTTCAGCGCGTCCATCGCCAGGTATCTCTGCACGACCTTGCCGACGCCTTCGGCGGTGGCGAACTGCTTCATGTCCACCCGCGCGGTCAGCATCGCCTTCTGCTGCGCATAATCCAGGTTGGCGAAGCTGTCGGGAATGCCGAGCGACACGCGCACCACGTCGAGCAGCGGCTTGTCGGACATGATCTGCGACAGCTGCGTGAGGCCGACAGCATTCTTGCTGAAGTAGGTGGCTTCCTGAAGGGCGGTGCTGTCGGTGCCGATCGAGGCCTGGAAGGAATGCTCCTTGAAGCCGGCGACGGCGGCATCAATGGTAGACTGGCTGGAGAACGGCGGCGGCGCCCAGACCGACATGGCGGCGGCGAAGTTGCGGTAGTTGTTGTCCGATAGCTGCTGCGCCAGCGAGGTGGTGGCGGTCGGGTCCTGCGTCATCAGTTTGCGCAAAATCGCAGTCTGGTCCTGCTGGCCGGCCAGGCCATAGGCGGTGGTGACGAAGGTCAGCGCGCGGTAGTTCTTCAGCAGTGCATCCGGGGTGGTCAGCGTCGGCGCGATCTTCTGGAAGTAGGCCACGTCGTTGTTATCGGAACCGTCAGCCGCATACGCCTTCTCGATCGCGGCGCTGTTCTTCTGTAGCAGCGCCCAGCCGGTGAAGTTGTCGATGCCGTTCAGAAGGCCCATGGGAAAGTCCCCTGCTTTACGCGGCGATGCTGCTCTTGTGCTGATAATCTAGCGCGTCCAGCACGTCGGTGTTGATATGGATCAGAGTGGTCAAGTCAGTGGCCTTAGACAATGCGGTCATACTGGCACGGCGGGCGTAAAGGCCGATGGAGACGTAACGTGCCTTGATGGGCGCCGGCAGCGCGTTGCCCGGATCGTTAAGGTCCTGCATCAGCAGGGTCCAGAGCTGGATGTTGCCGTTGAGTGCCCGGATGCGGGTCATTGGCTCGGTGCCCGGCGCGTTGGCGTCGGCCAGTTGCCTGGTGACGTGCGAGATGGCACGGATTTCGAGATCGCGGCCCGATTCGTTGGCGGATTGGGTCTTGGCATAGGTAGAGTAGCTCATGGCAACCCCATCGGGACAGGATGACCTGCCCGCCTAGTGGCGGGCAGGCATTGGGCAGACAGGCACACAGCGGGACGGCAGGAGCGCCGCCCCGCTTCGGGCATCAACGGAAGAGCTGCAGCAGCGCCCCCGGACCCTGGTTGGCCAGCGACAGTGACTGGATGGCCAGGGACTGCTTGGTCTGCAGCGAGGACAGCTTGGCGCTCTCCTCGGACAGGTTGGCGTCGACCATTGAGCCCAGGGCGGTAGTGGCAGAGGTGGATAGCTTCGCGGTGAAGTCTGCGACGCCCTGCACCTGCACGGTGGCTGAGCCCAGCTTGGTCAACGTGGCGTTCATCGTGGTAATCGCCGTGTTGACCAGGCCGATCGCCGTCTTGGTTCCCGCCTCGGTCCCGTCGACCGCCAGGCTGGTCAGGCCCAAGCCGGCAGTCGTCGAGTCCACGCCGGTCACCGAAGTGGCAGTGCCGTCGACGTTGCTGATGACCGCTAGCGTGTCGGGGGTGGCTTTCAACAGGTTCACGCCGTTCAGCGTGGTGGCTTTCACGAACGCATCGATGTTCTTCAAAGCGTTGGAGATGGTCGTGGTGTTGGCAGCAATCGAAGCGGTATCGGTCTGGCCTTCCGACTGAGTCACGGTCTTCAGCAGCGTGTTGAGCGCCGTGGAAATCGAGGTGGCACCGGCAACCTGCGCCTGCAGAGTTGCCACGCCGGTGGCCAGGCCGTCGCTCACCGCCGACAGGGCGCCGATGTTGGCGCGCAGGCCTTGAGCGATGGTGAACACGGCGGGGTTGTCGGCGGCGCTGCCGACCTTCAGGCCGGACTGGATGTGCGCCTGGGTCTGCGTCATCGACGTGCCGATGTCAGACAGGGCCTGGACCGCGGCGAGAGCATTGATGTTGGTGTTGACTGACGAAACCATGATAAGGGTATCTCCAAATTATTTTGCAAATATACCTGCAACCGCAGGTACGAGATTTTCCCGTTATCGTCCACTGAGCCCAACGCAAGCGACGGTGCTCTTCAGTGGTATTCATCTTTATATGGGCGCACCGAAAAAGTGGTGGGCTATTTTGTCAGATTATTTCTGCATTTGATTGAATGTGTAGGCCCAAGACCTTTTAAAGGGCGAAGGATTGGAGTTCTCGGCGTCGGCGGCACAGACAATGCGCGCCGGCCCGGCCAACCCGGCAATGTAGGAATCACGCAGCCGCACGCTGGCCAGTGCTGGCCCGGTCCATCTTGCGCTGGACAGCACTGGCCTGGAACTGTTCTGCCAAGGCGAATGGGACGCTAAGAAACATGGCCGGGCACGCCGGCAGTGGCGCGAGCTGCATTTGGCCGTGGACTCCTGCACCAGCGAGATCGCAGCACACGTGCTGACCGAGGGTCTTACCGACGATGCCACCCAAGTGCTGGCCTTGCTTGGGCAAGCCGAGGGCGTAATCGCGTCCGTGACGGCGGACGGTGCCTATGACGACCAACATCGGCGGCGTGAGCGAGGCAGTGACCACCCCACACCCCCGGGCTTGGGGTGGTCAGCCGACCAGGGTGCCGGTGCTGGCCGGCGTCGAACCACCCAGCAAGCCGGCCAGCACGAGATCGTTGAGCACGTCGCTGCCGCTCAGCCCACCACGCGCCAGCACGCTACCCTCAGATACGCTGACGCCATACGCGGCCAGTTGCGCGGGGCTCCACGGTGTGGCGGCCACCGGCTCGGATGGCCCGGCCTGGCCCGGCTCTGCGGCAATGGCCGTAGCCGGGCTCGTGGCGCCCTGAGTCAAACCGAGGCCTGCGAGCAAGTCATGGCCGATCTTCTCCGGGTCGAGCCCGGTCGCCTTCTCCAGGCCCAGGAAGGCCAGGTTCAAAGCCACCCCGAGCGGGCCGCCTGTCAGGCCGCTGACGATCATCGAGCCCGCCACCCGCACTGGCTCGGGGATCACATCCCCGGTCACCGCCCGGTAGATCGTGCCGATCACTGGAAGGTATTGGAGCGGGTTCAGTTCGGACAGCAGCTCGTGGAACGAGAAATGGCCAGCGTCCGAAGCGGTAGCAGCCGGAGCGGCGGCAGGCGCCGCGCACATAACCGTCATCGGGGATGTCGCCGCAGGCAGCACAGCGCCGGTCATGCCGTATGCCCTTTCAGGCTATGGCAAGGCGGCGCTACAGCATGGCTTCGAACACTGCGAACACGCGCCGCATCTGGACGTGCTTGTAGGGATACAGTGCCTCGGGATCCATCGTGTGGATGAGGGCGGCCGTATCTGCCTCGAACACCAGCAGCTGCCCATCTCGCAGCTCGCTGCAATCGATGGTGAACACGTCGAACGGAAGCGCGCCCTTCAAGGGCGCGGAAACCCCTGGCATGGCGGTCCACAAACGCGGGCACAATATACGCGCAGTCATCGCGCCCATCACGATAGCGCGCCAGCGCCTCGGGGCCAGCGATCTTGTCCAGCCTGATCCCGGCGGGGGAGTGGACGAGCGCCATGAACAGCAGGTCAAGCTGCACATTCAAACCGTTGGTGATGAAGTCCAGCGGCATGCTGGCCATGAGGTTGCCCAGCGACATCAACGCCCGCAAGCGGTTCACCGCCGAAGGACCGAGGTCGATCATCAACTGACACGTCCGTAACTTTGCCTTCCCCACCTCCTCACTCCACACGGCATTGAAACCTTGAACAGGCCAAGCGACGACCTTGGAGAGCATATAGGCGTATCTCAAGTTAGCGTCTGAATAGGGTGACCTGCCCCCCTAGATGTAGGCGCTTGCAATCATCGGGGCTCGTGCTCGCAAACAGCGCAGGTTCCTGCTCGGATTCGCTGACAATCGGGCAGGCGTCGTGCTCACATTAGCTGCGGAGGCCGGGCAGCTCGGGCAAGGCTCGCGCACGGGTAATAAGTATGTGTCAGCGACGCCGAATCTGCATTATGGAAAGTGACGGACAGTCCTGCCGAAGTCCCCGGGCAGTCGCGGCGACACTGCGGCGGTGCAGGCGGCGCGGGAACTTGGCGGATGGCAGTATTCGGCTTCGCCAGGAGGCCGCCAGCAGGCTGTGAAGACTTGCCGGGATCGTTGCACGAGGGAAGCAGATCGCGCTTCTGCCAGGGGCGCCGGTGCGCTACTCTCCTGGCATGGACCACGACGACACCGCGCCTCGCCCTGCCCCGGCAGGTTGGCTTGAAACCTTGGAACGGAGCGAGGCCGACCTTGTGGCGGGCCGCACCGTGCCGCTTGAGCCGGTCCTGGCCCGGATGCGGGAAAGCATCAAGCGCATGGAGGCTCGTCAAGCTGAGCAGGACGCCGAAGCCGCCCACCAGGAGTGATCCGCCTCAGTCCGGACGCGGAGGGCAACCTCGATGCGTTGCTGGCGCACTACGAGGAGCGCGGGCGTCCCGAGGCCACAGCAGGCCTTCTCGCAGCCATTGAGAGAGCGTCGGCACGGATCGAGCGCACCCCAGGTGCCGGACTGCCAGCGCCACGCCCGTATCCCAGCCTGGCCAGCCACGGCCGCCGCTGGATCAAGGAAGGGGCTTACTGGATCGCTTACAGCACTACAACGCCGCCCGTGATCCTTGGCGTGTTCTACGAGACCGCTGACATTCCTGGTCGCGTGTAGCTAGGATCGCTCACGCAAGGTTAGTAAGCGCCCATGCTAATGCTACAAGGAAAAAAGTATACTTGAAGTCTAGAAGCCAAGAAGAGGTGTCTGCATGAAGACAGTGGCGATGGTTTGCCAGAAAGGGGGCACGGGCAAGACGACCCTGGCCCTTTCGCTTGCCGTTGAGGCTGTCCGGTCCGGGCTGAACGTGGTCATGGTGGACCTCGATCCCCAGGTGAGCGCCTGCGAGTGGGGCGACATGCGACGCGGGCGCGACGCTGCGCCAGAGGCGCCCGTGGTGGTGGACGCGCAACCTGCCCGTCTCGCCAACGTGGCGGCAAAGGCGCGCGAGGCCGGGGTGGATCTGTTGGTGATCGACACCGCGGGCCGGACCGAGCAGGCCGCCATGGCAGCGGCCCGCATCGCCGACCTAGTGGTGGTGCCGCTGCAGCCTTCGGTGATTGATCTTAAGACGGTGAAGGCGACCTCCGACCTGATCGCACTAGCCGGCACTCCGGAACGGGTGGCCGTGCTCATGCGAGTGAAGGTGTCAGCCGGTACGCGCCAGGACGAAACGCGGACCTGGCTGGAACGGCAAGGGATGCCGGTGTGCCCGGCCACCTTGGGCGACCGCGTGACGTTCCAGGACGCATACGCACAGGGACTGGGCGTAACGGAGTACGAGCCAGACGGCAAAGCCGCCACTGAAGTACAACAAGTATACTTGCATATATGTCAGCTTGTAGGACTAACTACAACTAGGAAAATCGACAATGGCTAAGCGGGGCAACATCGCGGACGTGATGTACGAGGCGGCCGGAAGCACGCGCGCCGCCGGTCAGGATCACCACAACACCGCCTTGCCGGCGGCAGGGCCGGCCCACGGCAATACAGCGGCAGCCTCGCCGGCGCCGCAGGCGAGCCGGGCCGGCACGAAGGCGATCACGGGCCACTTCCCGCCACAGGTCCGCTACCAGCTCCGGCTGCTGGCGGCCGAGCAGGACCGCAAGGTCGAGGACATGCTGGCCGAGGCGCTGAACCGCCTGTTCGCTGCTTACAACAAGCCTGAGATCGCGCCGACAGCGACCCGAGCGAAATAGGGAGGCGCACAGTCGGCCGGAAGGGTTCTGCCACAAGGTGTCAGCCTCTTGCGGGCCGGCCCTCACGCCAACTCTCGACCCGACACTCACGGATGTGTCATGGTCGCAGATACCGCGCGCTATGTGCGGGATGATTGAAGGAATCTGGACCACCCAGCACCTAGAAATGCCAAGGCCCGCCTTTGAGGGCGGGCCGGGACACCCAGCCGAAGCTGGAATTCTGCATGATCTGACAATCAGCAGAATCCCTCAATCGGCCGACTTTTGCAAGCCCTATCTTGCCACGGGTTTGCACGTCCTGGCGCCAGCCCTCCCAGCACCTTGGCCCAACCGAGGAAGGGACTGCTTTGCCTGACGTTCAGCCTGTTGCCGCCAGCACCGGACACCTCTTTGTCCGCGTTCTCCCGAGTGCCCCTGATCCCCACCACCCCCGTCCCTGGCGGCGGGGCAGCCTGTTCGGCGACGGCCCGCGCCGGCCGTTGTCGGCCGACGAGCGCCGTGCCTGGCTGGCCCGCGCCGACGGGGAGCGCCGGGCCGGACGGCTGACCGCGACCCACCTTCTGGTCGCCGATGCCCTGCTGCAGCGCTTGGGCGTGGATGGACAATGCGACCCCGCGCACGCCACCCTGGCCCATGATGTCAGGTGCGACCCGAGCACCGTGCTGCGGGCGCTGAAAGCGTTGCAGGCGGTGGGTCTGATAGCGTGGGAGCGGCGCCTGGTGCGCCGGGCCTGGCCAGTGGGCGGGCCGGGTGCCACGCGGGCCGAGCAGACCAGCAACGCCTACGAACTGCTGCTGCCGAACCGGCCTGTGGCACCGCGTGAAGAGCGCCGGCGCAGTGCCATGCAGCGCCGTCCAGACTGCGACCGGCAGGCTGCCGGAGAAACCCCTTTTCAGATTATCCTAAGAGGCTTTCCGGAGGTGACCGAGGCCGAGTTGGCGCGGCTGCAGACGATCCAGACGGCCCGATGGGCGCGACTCGACGCCGAATGGCACGCCAAGCGCACCGAACGGTGGCGTGGGAAAGGCTGACAGCGCCCAAACTCCCCTTTCACGGCTGGGCTGGTGCCACGGTGCTCGGAGCCGTCAAGGACGCACGCCCTTGGCGTACGCCGCTGCGCGGTGGCCTGCGGCCATCCTTGACTGCCCCTGCGCGCCGCGACGCGCTAGAAGGCGTCGGGATGGGGAGCCGTCCCGACCCACGACTCCGCCTCCGGCGGGTCGAACAGGAAGCCGCCGACAAGAAGATTATAATAAAGCCGCACAATGCAGAGCTTCAAACCTCAGCTGCTGGAACGCGACCGAGCTGCTTTTCCATAAACACACTCAGGGCGTCGAAAATGTAGATGCCGAAAGGACTGCACTCGCTGTAGCCAAAGCACCGGTAGAGTTGCAGCGCCTCAACTGACTTGATGCCAGTTTCGAGACGCATCCACTGAACCTGTTCACCTGCCGCCGCGTGCTCAATGGTGAGCACGAGCGCCCGACCCATACCCTGTCCTCGCACAGCAGGCAGCACGAAGATGCGCTTCAGCTCGGCATTGCGGTTCAGGCCGAGGGCGTAGCCACCGCAACCAACAGCACGGCCGTCCAGGCGTGCGACGAAAAACCGTACCGCTTGGGTCAACAGCCCAGCCAAGTCCAGCCCGAACCGACTTTCGGCTGGGTAGAGGGAAGCAGAACGTGCGTCGGCTTGCTCCAGAAGGTGCAGCACGTCCTGCTGGTCCGGTGTTCCGCGCATGATCGAGAGTGCTGCCACCAGTCTGCCTCTTATCTCCGCATGAGCTTGAGGACGTGCTGGCCGAACCAGGATCGTCCACCCTTGGCCATTGCCCATTCATCGCTGACGTCGCGCAAGATGGGCAGCACAGTAGCGTCTGGGTCAGCATCGCGCTTGATAGTACAGCAGGTGGCCGAGCGGTGGTTGCGGTTGGCCCAGCGCTTGTCCTGCTTCTCGCTAGCCGAGGTCATCATGCTGATGATGGGTGTACGAGGGTGCGAGCGAGCCATGGTGCTGTCCTTCCTCCTGCCCTGCTTACGCGGCAGTTGCGTTCCTGTCCGCTTCGAAGGCGCGCAGTCCGCGGTGTCGCCACGAGGCGGCGAGTTGTGCCGGCGTGCGCGCGTCGGCGCTGGTGTCTTGCTCCCGTCCGCCCCGGAGCTGATTGGCAAGATCCATCATGGCGCCGAGGAGTGCGGCGCGGTCGTCGTGCAGCAGCTCGACAAGGCCGGCTTTCTGGACGAGGCCGCCGAGTTCGATGAGCTGGCGTGTGCGTGCGCGGCGTTCTTGGATCCAATCGCGGGTGTCGTGCAGGGTTTGGGCGCGCTCGACGCGGTTCTGCATGATGGTTCCTTGCTGGGCTGTGGCGGCGAGCCAGGAAGCTAACCAGGGATAACGCTGCATCACAATGCTTCACCAGTCCTGACGCGATCTCACCGTAAAGACTGAGATAACGTTTTTTGCCATGGACAAGAAAAGGACGGTGCGATGGTGACGTGGATGTTGGAAGAGATTGATTTTCACGCAGGTCAGCGTGCGCTGGGGGTAGCGGGCGCACTG
>JARWLQ011212062.1:0-34549 GCA_031764275.1 Poicephalus flavifrons | reverse complement strand
TCGAGACCCGGGCGTAGAGGCCCGCCCGGAGCGTCTTGGGTGTCTGTTGGCTCATGGAGGGTATCAAAAAGGGTGTCGCTCGCCGGCCCCGGAAAAGCCAGTGTTTCCGCGGCCTCGGCAGCACCCTTCCACTATATCATAAAGGATTTCCTTTGTGATATAGTAATACTTGAAGTCAGGCATCTAGTGGTCGCATCCAAGTCATGGAATACAAGAGCCGAATTGATGAAACGTGAAATCCTAGTCATTCGCGTTTCTGCGTGAGCGAATAAACATTTCCCACATGTCTGTATGTTCGAAATTAAACTTAGCAATAAAAGGTCCTGGATAATTGTTGATTAATTCACGCATTGCTGTAATCAGTAGCTTTGCATCATCAGCCTTCCTGTCCACACGGCCCGTAGGTAGCCACGTTGCAAATTGGCGGATCGCCAGAGCTGGCACCCCGGCATTGCCGGCAAGACGAAGAAGCGAAGGCCAAGACCGTTCTGCGTAGAATTGCTCTTTTGCCAAAGCTACGAATGCATGCTGCACTGGCTCGTCAAGAACTCCAGAGTTTACGGCTTGTGCCAGTGTCCACCGAATATTCACCATAGTTTCAGAGAGAGGAACATATCCTACTTCTTCTGTCCCGTGGCGTAGAGCAACTTCGTCGTCATCCGTTAAAACGCCACTGCTAAAAGCCATGAAGATCTCGCCTATGCCACACATTCCGAAATTGTACAGCTCAGCGGCGCGAAGTGCTCCCATACTCGCTGCCCCTAGTACATGAACCCCACGCGACATCGCCCACAAGATCTCTTTATGCCAAATTGAAGGAACTCGTTCAAAGTAACCGTCGACTATACCGATCACTCTGGCGCCAGTGACACTAGCATCGTACACTGAACCTCGGTACGCCGGTGGGAGGACCTCAATCGGCACGGTCTGGGGGACGGCACTCACCGGGAGCGTAGGCCCGAGAAACAGAACCGCCTTCACGTCGCGAGTAGACGGCTGGCCCGCTCACCGGGGCTCCACCTAGCATGATCATCTGGACCCTCAAGACCTGGGACTATAACCCGCACAACCGAAATTCCAGCGAAGTCGGCTCGCGAAAGGTCGACGGCTACAACTTCAACGATGTCAACGGCTCGGAGACGATCCAGGATTAGGTTGAGGTCGGCATCTAGGGTCGCTGTGGGCCATGTTGGCGCAGCGGTGAAAGGATGTGCCCCATGCCGATTCAGAAGCAGGTCACGCTGGCGTTCCTGAAGTGAAAAGTCTGGGGTCTCATTAAAATCCTCATCTTCAAGATCATCCCGAGCGCCTGAAATCAGAGTGAGTCGAGCCTGTGCAGCTTCCGTAAGTGCACGGAGTAAGGCTGTTTCTCGCATCAAATGGCACCCGGCACCGACCGCTGAACGTAGGCCACTCGGTGAGTCGCTTATAGTCTCCATAATCCAGCACCAGAAGGCGGGCAAGCGCACATCACTTGTAACTTCCCAGATGCCGACGGCCATATTGGCGCGTGCGTAGCGGTTTAAAAGTTCACAGCAGGCAGGATCGTCGATCGTGCTCAGGTCCAATCGTCGGCTGCCTTGTTCAATATCTTCAGCAATGCTCGACAGCGTTGTTGCATCACGTTCGATTACTTCGCATAAGCCATGAATGATAGCTTCAAGAGGATGATTACCAGAGGCAAGGCCGTTCGAGCTCATCGGGAATTGTCCGCTGCCTCGAGGAAATGGCAGAGTGAAATCAGTATGCACCATCTCATAAGGTATCCAGGAACTCGCCTCATTGAGCAAGTCCGTGCCTGCGATCCAAAACAGCTTCTGAGCCGGCTCGAAGCTGACCCCCGTCATCCTTGGTAATCGCGAGATGTCAACTAGCCGGCGACGACGCATAGCTTCGACCGAGGCAAACAACCGGTGCCTCTCGATCCGCTCTGCATGATAGCTCTCGATCGCTTCCATGAGGCCTGAGGCCACTGCATCGGCCAGGGTCCGGCCCTTACCCTGAGCGACAGCAACGGAGCGGGAGTTCGGACGAATCGCCATGATCACCGGAATTCCGATACGATCTAAACCGGTCACATTGGCAACACGCGTGACGCCCGCGGACGACATAAAGGCTCGCGCACGATCTGCAGCGGCTTCCGACGCCAGCACCCGATGACACCGTGGGTCCGGCTTTTCAGCTGGTTCCACTCCCCAAGGCCATGAACTCCGATTAAGAGTCCTTATGAGAACCTCCAAGGGGGTTTGTCAGAGATAGGCAGGTGAAACAGCGAGGGGCCGGGCGTATGCTGAGGCTATCAGAGCCCGCATTCAACCACCGCCAGCAACAGTGCACGTCGATGAGACTAGCTACGTTTTGGCAGCCAGTACGAAAGACGGTTCCGCTGCATGTTTGCTAAACAGGCCTTGACAAGGTTCGCGGATCACAGCTTCGTGGCCGTTGATTGAACCCGACGGGCTTGGGCCGGATGCCTCGCCGAACCAGTACTTGCTCGTGCTCCGGCTCAGGAGCCGGTTCACGTCCCCTCTCGCCGACAGGCTTCAACGACGATGAGGTGTAATTCATCTCGCTTGCAGGAGGTATCATCACCTTCTCCGAACGCGGAGCAGTCCGTCATCTTCCGTAGATCGACATATCAGAAGCGTGTACGACTGAATAGGGGTGTATTAGGCAGATGTCTCTGAGAGATTTGTCGAGAACTCCGAACCTGTGAGAAAGCAAGATTTTTGCCACAAAAGCGATTAATCTGTATCATTGCTTAACATCATAATGACAATGCAGTGTAAATCTTTCAAGGCAAGCTTTCGCCAATTCGTTAAAATTTGACAATAACGTTCAGATTGAAAACTAAATAGTTTGGCAGTCTAATATTTTTTTAGAAGCATCAACGAAGATTTATCCCAGGAAGAAACAGATGTCGCATCTAGACTGGATGAAAACCATGGCAAACATCAATTGGGCCGAAGTTGCTCTGGGAGTCCTCATACCTTTTTTCATCACATTTATTATTACATTACGTACATATATTAGTACAAGAAGAGAATTAAATAAAAGAAGCCTGAATGGCAATCATCTGTTGTATCGATACAGTCCGATGCTTGAAAATTTTATCCGGGAGGATAATATGACCATATCAGTTAGTTTTTGGGGGAGAGCTATTTTCACATACATTCAACCAGATGACCCGAATGGAATAGTCCAAGGTTCTTTATCTTTCGGCGAAGGCAACACTGTATACTTGTATGGGAAGGGCTCATCTCATAATGAAAAAGTGTATTTTGTGTTCAAAAATTCGCTAGATGTGAATCGAAATCCTATTTCAGGGATAGGTTGTGGAGTAGATTTAGATTACAATCCTTTAGCTCTGCGCTGTATCTTATCTCGGGGGAAAATCGACCCGGATCAGGCAAAGTATTTACTAGGTCAATATCCTGTTATGAGGGCCATGCTGCGCGGTGTTAATGCAAGGTAGCTTTAAAAACAAAAGAGATTTAGTAAGTGTTAACCACATATTTGAAAATTAATATTACAAGAGTGACGCAACTTATTTAGCTGTGTATCGTAGTTTGATTCTTGCTAGACAATGCTGTATTGTTGTAGAACGAATATTTTTCGTCAGCCCGGTCATGGATTGATTGCGAGCGCCTATAGCTATGCTCCGCCCGGCTTCCTCTCGTACCTGATGCGCTCGACCTCGCTCCTCGACGCCATCCGCCGCCTTCGGTCGTAGAGCTTGGTGGTGCGCGGGTCGCCGTGCCCGGCCATCCACTGCGCCGTCTCCAGCGCCCCGCCGTTCTCGAGGTAGTTGGTGATCCCGGTCGCCCGCCAGGTGTGATTGCATAAGGCGACATTGAGCCCGGCGGCCTTGGCCCGGCGTCGCAGCATGCGCCAGGCGTCCGCCTGCCCCATCCGGTTGCCGGTCAGCTCCCCGGTCCTGCCCCGGGCGGTGCGGAAGAGCGGCGTCCCCCGTTCCACCGCGATCCCGGCCGCGTCGAGGTAGGCGTCGAGGTACTCCTCCAAGACGTGGTGCACGGCCAGCGTCCGCCGCTTGCCGCCCTTCTCGCGCAGCCTGACCTGCCCGGCCCTGCCCTCCCGCCAGTAGTCGCCGACGTCCATGGCCAGCGCCGCCCCGATCCGGGCGAAGGTGTAGGCCATCAGCCCGACCAGCGCCCGGTCGCGCAGGCCCACCAGCGTGGTGGTCGGGATGGCCTCGAACAGCTCCACGACCTGGGTGCCGTCGAGGCACGACGTCTTCCCCTCGTCGACGACCAGCCTGGGCCCGCGCACCGCGGCGAAGGGGCTGGCGGGCACGACCTGGTGCACGACCAGCCAGTCAAACAGCATCCGCAGCGCCGCCAGGGCCTGCTTGACCGAGCTCGTCTCGCCGTCGCTCCGGGTGAGGAGCTCGACGTAGGCCGCGGCGTGCTCGGTGCGCACCTGCCGCATGTCGGCGAGGCCCCGCCCCTCGGCCCAGCGCAGGAAGTCCCGCGCCTGCCGGGCGTAGGCGCGCCGCGTGTTCCGGTTGCGGATCGAGGCGACGAAGAAGTTGAGGAAGTGGCGCGCCGCCTCCTCGCCGGCGGCGAGCACGATCGCGGGCAGCGCGATCCCCTCGACCACGAGCGAAGTCGGCCCGGGTCGGATCGGTTCGGGTAGGTTGCTCTGGTCCTCTCGCGTATTCATGTCCCCATCATACCACGCGTGAAAGAGCGAGTTTCGTTCTATGCCGCGCAACCGAGTAGGGCATCAGGGGCGTACGCTCGGGTCCGCCGCCGGACGGGCACCTGCCGCGATGCAGGCAACGAGGTCTCCCGGGATGACGACCCCCGATCGCATGAGCACACCGTCGATCAAGCAGGAGCTGGATCGCCTCGGCTTTGTGTTGAAAGAGCCCGACACGCTGAAGATGTACAGGTGCGAGATAGATGACGCGTTCGGGTGCTTCTATCTCAAGCCGGGAACTGATCACCCGCTGACTATACATCCTAACTGGAAATCTTCTCTTGAAAATAATCCCGTTAACGGCATAAAAATACATTATAAGAAAGACGAGTTTTACTTCAATTCGGCTCAGCGCCGGTTTCCGGTCCTCGTGCCCGGCAGGGAGAGGTGCGGTCTCGCCGTTGCCGTCCGCGACCACGACGCCTTGCGCGAGCTCCTCGGGCGGATAAGGCAGTTGAGGTGGTCGACGCATCCGAGTCCCGACCTGCTGGAGGACCTGGAGGACGCGAAGGAGAGTTTGGCGAGGCTCGACGCCACGGAGAGGGAGGCCGTCGTCAAGGCCCGGCTCGGGCAGGGCCTGTTCCGGCAGAGGCTGCTCGCGAGATGGGACGGAAGGTGCGTGGTCACCGGGCTCGCGGTCGCCGGCCTGCTCCGCGCCTCGCACATCAAGCCCTGGCGCAAGTCGACGAACGAGGAGCGGCTCGACCCGGACAACGGCCTGCTCCTGACGCCCGGCCTGGACCACGCCTTCGACGTCGGCCTGATCACGTTCGACGAGGACGGGGCGGTCCGCCTGTCGGACCTCCTGAGCGGCAGCGAGTGGGAGCTGTACGGCCTGAGCGCGACGATGGCGCTCTCTGACGTGACCGAAGGCATGCGCCCCTACCTGAACCATCACAGGACGGAGGAGTTCAAGCACGGCAGGAATGTCGTGCTGCCCCACCGAGCTTCGTAGAGGCGTAAGCGCTCCTTCGTACGGGACACGGCCGGAGCCGCCGCGGCCGGACATCCCGACCGCGCCCCCACAGGTGCGATGACAACCCGCAGCGGAGAGCGATGGTCGCGCATGGTAAACGGGGTTAGCATGCGCTATTCACAGGCGGAGGGACGCCCTCGGCCGGGCCTCGCCCTTGATGTCCCGGGCGCGGGTGTCCGCCCTCGACCATGAGGGCGATTGAGGGAAGCGGACTGAGTTGTCCCGATAAGGGGGGCGAGGACACCAAGCGTCCGTGACGCACCACGAGAAAGGGAAAGACTCAGCCATTATAAAAGCGTCCGTCGAACTCGCAAATCGACAGGAGCACGTTGCGAATGCGCCACACTCGCTATATATCTTTCGCGAGCGAGCTCCTGCTAGGGTCACGCATTGATGGCGGCACCATCCAGTCAAGTAATTTGTGATATCCAATGACGTTCTGCCAAGTTACTCAAGCGCATGTGAGGCATCCTATCAAGGATGCGTTGTCTCACGCTCATAATAAGTCATCAATATCTTTATGCTTCAGATCGATAAACATCATGTCATCACATGATCTTTTATTACGCTGTATGAGCCGACATCTTGTTATAGCATTCTCTCCCATATATTTTACAGTAAGAAATGATATTGTTGCAGCATTTTCCTTCGAAAAAGTGTAAATCTATGACTTTACATGCCGACCAAGATCAATTCATCAATAATGCTTACAAAAGCAAGACTTTCATTATTGCAACAATTGCATTAAGCCTTACTGCTGCTACACACGTTTTTTCAATAATCATTTTGCTGACAAAACATAACACAATCATTGATGGAAACTTAGTGTCATTTCTGCTGACGCAGAACTTTTTTCTTATAACATCGATATCCTTGGTTCTGTATTCATTCTATCGGACTCGCATGCGTATACGAGCTAAGGCTGCATTGAGAGATATAAAGTATAGTCATATTGCTCGCGAATTAGAGACGTATTCAGCAGAGCGAGGACAAATACTTAGTTATTTATTTAATATATTAGTGAAGCGCTTAGCTGGCGAATCTCCTGTGATAGAGGACGTTGACAAGCGTGTTCTTACATTCCTCAGCTATGCGATGGATCATACCAAGCGTGTCTATTCAATGATCACCGGTTATAAGTGCTCAGCTTGTATAAAGTTACTTACTGGAGCTAGTACTATACAGTACAGCGGCATTCCTTACGTACGCACTCTGATTCGCGACAAGATTTCTACGGAAAGTAGACGCAAGATTGACGAATATATTTCTTCCTACCCTTACAAAGACAACACTGCATTTCGCATGTTGATGAATGAAGTTTCTAGCGATGAGATATTCATTAGCAATAATCTACGTGAACAAATAGGAGGATATGATAACAAGAACGAGGCGTGGAAACAATACTATAACGCAACCATTGTCGCGCCAATCAAGCCACCGCATGCAGAAGCAGTACAGAAGGTTATAGGCTTTATATGTGTCGACAATATTGAGGGTGGATTTGATAATAAATACTGCAAATATACCCTACGATCTATCGCGACCACTTTGTATTTTGTGTTAAATGCTTGGTATTTAGTGAAAGAGAATGTCGACGCCGACAAGAATAAAGACATAAACTTGACAGAGAGGGAGGAAGTAATATGAACTCCGCAGGGATCAGTATGAGTAGTATGAGCATCACAGGAATGATGCTATCTGTAGATATTTTTCCAACTGATATTGGTTGGTCTGATAGAAGAATCGCAGATTATCTTGATCACAACGTTGACAATTCTGATCACCTGTCGTTTGTGCCAGGTCGAGAGCAGAATAGGTTTGAGCATTATGTTAAAACTTCCTTTCTTGTTGATGCAACGATGCAAGAAATACCACAAAAATCAAATGAGCGCAATATTAACAGGCGCCCACAAAACACTATAATGTCAACATTCCTCTCCCTTCGAAGAGGTGTTGAAGCAAGCCGGCGTGGAGCGCTTCAGCGCTTTCGCAGGTTTGCGGGCGCTGACGGCTCTCCCGAGATGGGAGATGGCATGGCAGAGGCGCCCGATGAGGAGCGACCGCCGCTTGACGAGCAGCAAGAGCTAAAAGAGGTCGTGAATGATTTGATCATTACAGTTCGATCCTTGCGAAAGGAGTACCTTGCTGACCGACTAGAACATGAGGAGCACCTTCAAATCTTTGATGATAATGTTAACGAGATAAATTCAATCCTTGCTCGTCTCAACGATAAGCGAGAGAATACACCCGATGACAGATATTAAGCAAGAAGTACCTGTACTTGGTTTGAGTGAGGCAGGGGTCGGTTGGCATGATCAGCTTAGCATAGTTAAAGATATGAAAGAGCTTAGAAGTGAACTGAAACTACTCGCAAATGAATATCGTGAGGTGAGACCCCGCCTCAAAGATATTGATAAGAAATATCTGGCTCTTTCATATCAGGTACTTCAATTAGCAGAGAAAATTGCCTCCAATGATAAGGTTCAGTTTTATCCAAAAGCTAGTTCTCATT
Organism: Poicephalus flavifrons; assembly: GCA_031764275.1. Classification (NCBI taxonomy): domain Eukaryota; kingdom Metazoa; phylum Chordata; class Aves; order Psittaciformes; family Psittacidae; genus Poicephalus; species Poicephalus flavifrons. The sequence continues at coordinate 26,339 of JARWLQ011212062.1, read as the reverse complement.
GATAGATTAATGAGATTGAGATATAGATCTTTTATTGCCGCCTTGTAGGCGGCAATTTCGTGGTTGAGTATTATTGATCTAATCATTTTAGTCTCTAAAAACTTTTCATAAGCATATTCCTCACTATATCACGATCTATGATTATAAGTCTGAATTTGACAATGCTTTAGGAATATTGTTGTTCAGCTTGAAATAGCTATTGTTCAAGGGTTCTTGAAGGAAAGTGACGCCATGCCCGAGATCATGACCGTGGGATTAGGCGCGGCAGGTGCCTACTTAGCGAAAGACGGCGTTCAGAAGCTTCTTGGCCCGACCTGCGACTATCTTGGAAAGGAGATGTCCCAATGGGTGGAGAAGCGTCATAGAAATTTGCAGCGTATTTTTGAGAATGCGTGTAAGAAGTCTGGTACTGCCCTAGAAGTTCCTGGAGGCGTGTCGCCCAGAGTTCTAAAGGTGTTAATAGACGAAGGCTCACTGGTCGATAATATTATTATAGCCGAATACTTTGGCGGAATACTGGCGTGCTCTCGATCAAAAGCAGCTAACGATGATATGCATTTGCCATATATGAAACTTATTACACAACTTTCAAGCTATCTGATAAATGTTCATTATACACTGTACATTGCTGTTTATCAAGCACTTCGAGCAAGAAGTACCACACTCTATAAGCTGAGTAGGTCTACTTTTTATATGTCGATTGATGACTTTGTAGCTGCCACGCGCTTCGAGGCTAGTTATTACCATAATACTACTTTTATTCCTCGTTGTTTAACTGGTCTTGAACGACATGGATTGATCTCTGAGCCGGTTTACGGTGACAAGAATTATCTAATAAACCATCTTGGAAAAGATAGCCTTATTTTTCCTAAAGCCGGTCTTCTATTTACACCTTCGATGGCAGGCATGGATCTTTTCTTACATGCCCACGGGATAAAGCATTATAATCTAGATGAAGTACATATGACAGACATAAAGAATATTGAAGGAATGGCTGATTTATATTTTCATGAGGCAGATTTCATTGATGCTTTCTTATATAACCCTTGATCTTTACTTATCAAACTTAGCCAAGTAATACTATTTGTTTTAATTATATTGAATATTTATAAGGTTGTTTGTGATTGATTTTCTCAACTTTGTGGAAAATTCCTGGCTATGCGATAGGCTGGAATTTCTGCGTCTCATATCGCCTCATACTCTCCAAGCTCGAAGCCGCTCTCCGTTTGCATCCGTGGCTTGGCTCCGAACGGGGCATGCTCCTCAGCGCCTACGCAGTAGCGGGTTCGGTTGCGCTCCAAGAGCTCGGCGAACTCCCTCTCCCCCATCCGGGGTTGTCCTTCCATCTGCCCGAGCGGGACCGCGAGGCGGATCGGCCGCGGCGTCAAGTTCCGCACGAAGCAGGCGAACTCGGTCTGCCCCGGGCGCTTGCGCATCCCCTGGGGGAACTCGGGCTCGCAGCGCATCTCCTTGGCCAGGGCCGCGGCATCCCTGGCCGACACGCCGCCGGCGAGCTTGACCGCGGTCGAGGCCGTCACCGCCGCCGACAGCCGCGCGTCGAGCTGGCCCAGGTTCTGGTGCGCCAGCGTGAGCCCGACCTTGTACTTCCGGGCCTGGTTGAGGAGCTGCTCCACGCTCGCGTCGAGGTAGTCCTGCGCCTCGTCGACGTAGACGAAGGTGGCCGTGCGCCGCTCGGCCGGCACGGCGGCCCGCTCCTGCGCCGCCTGGGCAATCAGGGCGATGAAGAACCGGCCCAGGATGGCGCAGCCCTCCTGCTTGAGCAGGTCCTTGGCGGTGTTGACCAGGACGAGCGAGCCCCGGTCCAGCGCCGCGAACAGGTCGAGCCGGTTGCGCTCGGCCGCGAACATGCGCGAGAGCGCCGGGTTCGAGAGCACGCCCCACAGCCGGGTGGCGATCTGCCGGCGGGTGTCGTCGAAGCCCTTGGAGAAGAACTGCGCGTCGAAAAAGTGGCGCGCGGTCGGGTCGAGCGCCGGCAGGTGCGGCCGGGTGGCCTCCGGCTCCTCGACGAAGGACAGCAGGGTGTGGACGGTGGCCCCCGGCACGACCATCAGGAGCCGGGCCAGGTAGCGGAAGATCACCCCCTGCCGCTGGGTCAGCTCCGCCCCCAGCAGGGCGCCGAACAGGTACTCGTAGAGGGCGATCGCGCCGTTGGCGAGCTTCTCCCGCTCGACGGGGTCGTAGCGGCCGAGCCGCCCCAGCCCGAAGTCGAACAGGTTTAAGGCCGGCGGGTGCGCGATGTCGTTGGGGTCGATCAGCACCAGGCGGTCGGCGAGGCCTCCCTCGGTCTCGGGCGAGAGCGCCGCCAGACGGGTGATGGCGCGGATCATGTCGCCCTGGCCGTCGATGACCACCACGCTGCCCCTGCCCCGCCCCACCCGCGGCAGGTCGCGCAGGATGAGCGCCTGCAGGAGCTGGGTCTTGCCGTGGCCGCTCCCGCCGACGACGTGGGCGTGCTCGAAGCGGGCCTCCGCGGGGATGATGAAGGGCAGCGCGGTGTCGAAGAGGTCGGCGAGCGGCGTGCCGCCGAGATAATCCCTCACGAGCTCGGCCGGGCCCTTCCCTCTGGCCTCGGTCGGCCGGACCACGGGCTTGCGGCTGATCTCGGCCCGGTCGGGGTCGATGCCGGAGGCGGCGTAGAGGTTGTGCTCGAGCCGGGCACGCAGGCGCCCGAACAGGCCTGTTCGGGCGAGGTCCTCGGCGAAGAAGATGCCCAGGGCGGCCTCGACCGCCTCGGCCGGCTCACTCATCAAGGCGTGGAGCGGTACCGACAGGCTCGGCACCTCGTCCTCACCTGTCGAAAGGTCGGGCAGCTGTCCGTCGAGCAGGCCATGGAGGAGGAGCGTCAGGGTCTCCTCGACGCGCCCCGCCACCTCGCGCCGCTCGAACGGCTCCAGCCGGCGCCGGAGCGTGGCCCGCAGCTCCCAGACCTCGGCCGTGCTCAGCGGCCGGCCAAGGTCGATGTCGGGTACCTGAAAGAGCCCCTCGGCGGCGAGGAGCTCCTGGCATAGCCGCCACGTTGCCTCGGCGACCGGCGCCGCCGGATCGTCGGGCGTGAGGCCGAGCCCGCGCCTCACCACGTGTAGGCAGAGCTGGTCGCGGGTGTCCTCCGCCTTGTCGGCGTACTTCCGCAGCCGGGCGTGGAGCTCGCGGACCTCGGCGAGCTCCCGGCTCGAGCGGAAGGCGTTGCGGACGAGGTCAAGCGGCCGCATGGCGCGGCTCGAGCACGCGCACCGCGGGCTCCCGCTCGGGCCCGATGTTGATCGCCTCCGTCCCGCCCCAGTCCCTCATCGCCTCGAGGAAGCGGCGGAACACCACCGCCATCTCGGTGACGGTGCGCTCCTTCCCCATCAGGGTGAGCACGCTCTTGCAGGCGAAGCCGCGACCGGTGATCAGGTCGCCCACCCTGATCTCCTCGCGGATCTGCTGGTAGATGCCGTAGGTCGACCCGGCGAAGGCGAGCAGCCCGAGGAGCAGGGCGGTGCCCGCCCCCGTGCCCAGGACGGCGAGCGCCAGGACGACAGCCAGGAGCGCCACCCCGGCGGCGTACTTGGCGGCCCGGGTCAGGTCGCGCTGCGGGTCGCCCTCGGCCAGGAGCGCGTCGCGGACGCGGTACTTGTCGATGAGCGCCTGCTCCTCCGGCAAGAGCTCGAACTTGGCCCAAAGGTCGAAGGTCGGCCGCCCGCCGGCGGCGCCGGCGCGCTGGCCACGCTTGATCAGGAGCTGCATCGCCCCGTTCCCTCCCGTTCCCCCGGCGCCGCGCTCTCCCGGCGCGGTCGCCCGGTGTTTGTCCACCAGCTGAGGGCCGACAATCACCGCACGAGCGGATACCGCTGGTTATCAGAAAGCGGGCGCGCCTTCCAGACCGGCCCCAGGAAGTCGGCCGCGGCTTCCTCGAAGGTGGTCAGCCGGTAGTAGGGGTGGAGCTCGGCCGGCAGGTCGGAGAGCGCCCGGCGGACGTTGTCCACACGGGCCTCGCCGAGGGTGACGAACAGCAGCGTGAAGAACCGGAACTCGCCCGATTCGGCGTAGGTCGCGGCGAAGCGCCCGCCCTGGAGGTAGCGGTCGTACTGCTCGATCTTGTGGCGCAGGGTGACGCGCCGGTCGCGGGTGATGCGGCTGACGATGCGCTCGGTGGCCATGTCCATCTCGACGAAGAACAACGCCCTCCTCCCGCTCTCGACGTTCTCGAGGACGAAGGCCGCGTCCGGCACGATCCGGTTCTCGGGCGTCTCCTCCGCGGCCACGAAGTCGGAGGTCTCGCGCGCGAGCCTCCCGCCGCGGCGGACCACCCGGTACTCGGTGAAGGTGCGCACCATCGACAGCTGCGCCCGCCCGCGCACCGCGACCTCGGCGGCGATCATGAGGTCGATGAGACGCAAGCGGTGGAACATCTGGGGCGACCAGCGGGCCTCGACGTGGGTCTCGCGGTAGGGGCCGAGAAGCTCCGGCGGGATGCCGCTCTCGCGCGATAGCAACTCCCAGCCCTTGCGTTTAAGGAAGTAGACCTTGGGGGTCTTGCCGAAGCCCTGCTGGCCGACGTTGCCGAAGTGGCCGAGCACGCCGTGGCGCTCCAGCGCGCGCAACTGGTCCGACGCCGTCGCCCGCTTCATGGCAGCAGAGCGAGCAAACTGGTCGATGGAGAGGAAGCGGTAGCGCTGGACGAAGAACAGGCCCAAGGCCGCGCCGTCGGTGAGCGTCAGACCACCCGCGGCCGGCACGATCCGGTCATCCCGTCAAGGGCCGGCGCTCATCGGCTGAAGCTCCCCGATCTGATCCTCCTCGGCCTCCGGCATGGCCGGGGCTTCGTCCGACTTTCCTCTTTCGGGGTCGGCCGAAACCGAAAGGCCGAACAGCTTTCGCTCGCGGCGCTTGGTGAGCTCCGCGTCGAGGGCGGCGGTGAGCTGCTCGCCGAAGGCGGGGTTCTTGGCGGCGTGGTCGAGCACCGCCCGGCCGGCGATCTCCCGTCGCCGCTGCGCCTCGGTCTGCTCCTGGACCTGGAGCGTCGCCAGCTCCGCCTCGAGCTTTTCCCGCCGCCTGCGCAGCTTGTCGACGGCGTCCTTGGCCATCGCCGGTTCCTCCCCGATCGCGTCCCAAACGCGGCCTAGTTTCGCCCACCGTACCACGCCGTCAACCGTCGAGGTTCGTTCCAATCATCCGGACGAGTCGTGGTCGAATTTCGATCGGTGCTGACTGATGAAGGAAAGGATAGCTTTTTGAGGAGCTTACTATCTCTTTCAAGCCCCGAGATGTTGTCCGTTCCACGACCAACATCCGCACCTCGGCCCCTCGCCGGCCGCCGCCGGCTCGGGGCCTCGGGCGGTCCTCGCCTTCCTCGGCTTACGCGGGCGGCACTTCACGTCCGGTCCAGACTAGCGTCTGGTATGATGGAAGGATGGATTTCGCACCTTCCGCGCCATCATCGCGACGGCGCTACGTGCGCACGACGCCGGAAGCCGGGATCGTGCTCACCGCGCGCGACCTCGCCGTCCTCTGCGATCTGCACGACCGACGCTTCATGAACACGCGCCAACTGCAACGACTGTATGGTGCGAACGTCGACGAACGTCTTAAGGCGCTTTTCAGGAACGGCTACGTCGACCGCCCTAGGGCACAGCGCGTCTGGCGCATGCGCGAGGGCGGCGGGAGCCGCCCGCTCATCTACGCGCTCGCCAACCGTGGTGCGCGCGCCATCACCATCCGCGGGCTGCGCGACGCCGCGCGCCGCGACTGGTCGGAGCTCAACCTCGGGCTCTCGGAGTTCTCGACCCACATCCCGCACGAGCTGGCCGTCGCCGACATCCATGTCGCGTTCCGGCGTGCCTGCGCGCCGCGGGCGCTCGATCTGGTGCAAGGCCACGAGCTCACGAGAGGACGGAACGCGCGGGCGCTCGACGTGCCGGGCGAGGAGAAACTCCTCTATCCGGATTGGATTTTCGCGCTCGCGCGGGGCGACGCGGTGGGTGGACCATGCCTGTTCTTCGTCGAGGCGGACAGGGGCACGGAGCCGAACCGACGTTTCCGCTCGCCGGACCTCGAGCACCTGGCCGGCAAGTACGAACGCTACCTCGCGTACGCCCGCGCCAAGGGGAGCCTGGGACAGTTCGGGATGGCGAACTTCCGCGTGCTCACCGTGACCGACGGCGGCGAGGCCAAGCTGCGCAACGTGGCCGGGACCGCGCGAGAGGTGTGCGACGGCGTCGGTGACGGCCGCTTCCTGGTGACCAGCTTCACGGCGCTCGAGGCCGGCGACGCGCTCGAGGCGTCGTGGCTCGACGCCGGCGGAAAGGAGGTGCGCCTGAGGGTGTGATCGGTACGGACAGGACGGGCGAGGAAAGGAAAGACGGCTCCGTTGAGCCGTCTTTCCTCATGTCCTCCCAACAGGCGTTCGCGGGTGGCCTGTCGCGGCGCGTCTCACCCCAAAGCCCTCGCGATCGCCTTCTCCACCCGCCCCCGCGACCGGCCGAAGCGCATGCGCGACTGCGCGATCAGGTTCGCCCGCCCGCCGTAGCGGTAGGCCTCCGACAAGCCGGTGCGCGCCCGGAAGGCCGTGCGCTGATGCCCGTGTTGCAGGAGCCGCACGGCGATCTCGAACGGCTCGAGGCCGGTGAGTTCCGCGGGAGTGAGCTCGTGCTCGAGCTCGCGGCTGAGGTGCTCCGCGTCCCGCTGCCCGACCCGGAAGGCGACAATGGTGCCCACGTTGCCGAACACCGCGCGGCGCACCGTCTCGCTGAGCTGGTCCCCGAACTGGTGGAACAGCGACAGGCACAGGCGGTGCTTGCGCGCCTCGGAGAGGATCGAGGCGAAGCCGTCGGTGGCAAAGTTCTGGAACTCGTCGGCGTAGAGGTAGAAGTCCGCCCGCCCCTCCTCGGGCGTGTCCGCGCGCGAGGCGGCGGCGAGCTCGAAACTTGCGATCAAGAGCGAGCCTATGAGGTTCGACACGTTCTCGCCGATCCGGCCCTTGGCGAGGTTGGCGATCAGGATGCGCCGGCCGTCCATGGTGAGGCGCGGGTCGAGGGCGCTCCGTTCCTGGCCGAAGACGTTGCGCACCATCGGGCTCAGCAGCAGCTGCCCGACCTTGTTGAGCACCGGCGCGGTGATCTCGGCGCGCAATCGCTTGTCGAAGGCCTGGAACTCCTCGGCCCAGAAGCGGCGCACCACCGGATCGCGCAGACGTTCGCAAGCCCGCACGCGGAAGGCGTCGTCGGTGAGCAGGCGCGGCAGGTGCAGGAGCGTCGCGCCCCTGAGCTCGGTGAGCGCGGCCACCGCGTTGGCCAGGAGGTACTCGAGCCTGGGGCCCCAGCTGTCCGCCCAGAGGGCCTTGAAGGAGGAGACCACGCCGGCGACGGCCAGGTGGCGGCGCTCGGGCGTGTGGCCCTGGAGGATGTTGAGGCCCACCGGGTGCTCGAGGTCGGCCGGGTCGAGGTAGCACACATCGTCGGTGCGCCACGACGGGACGAAGTCCAGGAGGCGCACGGCTAGGTCGCCGTGCGGGTCGAGCAGCGCCACCCCCTCCCCCCTCGCGATGTCCTGGAGGATCAGGCTCTCGAGCAGGGTGCTCTTGCCGGTGCCGGTCTTGCCCAGGCACACCAGGTGCTGCCTTCGGTCGCGACGCAGGATGCCGAAGGGCACCGCCTCCCCGGCGGCATGTGTTCGGCTAGCAATGTACGTGATGTCGTCGTCGCTCATACGTCGAAGGCAACCTACCCCGCGGCATGCCGTCGAAAAGAACAGGCCGGACTTCCGGCGGGGCGGCACGGGGCCCGTGCGGGTCACACGAGAAAGTCTGTCCGAACCTTTCTCCCGTCACCCGTGGGCTGTCGGCGGTTGGTTATGCGCCGACACGTTTATAGGCTGCCTTCGAGGCATGATCAGCAAAGCAAGAGATGGCTTGCTTTGTGGTATTGTCGCTTGTCCTCTGTGAGTTCATGATGAAATTTGACGAAGTGGTAAAAAAAGTTACGCTACTACCAGGACTGTTCCTGCCTGGTAGGTATACCGTGCCGAAAGCTAACCGCATCGACTTCGACGACCTCAAGACGCGGGCCGACTTCCGCGCCGTGCTCGTCCACTACGGGCTCAAGCCCGTGGGTCAAGGCGAGCAGGCCAAGGTGTCCTGCCCCTTCCACGACGACGAGCGGCCGAGCTGTAGCGTCAACTTGGCCAAGGGGCTCTGGCACTGCTTCCGCGGCTGCGGCGCCGGCAACGTGCTCGACTTCGTGCACAGGATGGAGACGCGCGACGGCGCCACGGTCTCGCTGCGGCAGGCCGCGGAGCGCCTTGCCGAGATCAGCGGTTTGCGACTTGGCGACCGACCGGCGTCTCAGAGCCGCCAGGAGCCCCGTAGAGCGACGACAGCCAAGGAAACGACCCTTCTGTCGTCCGCGGGGTCGAACGGTGCTCCTAGGGCCCCAGACGCGCCCAAGGAGGCCGTTCCGGCACGCAACAAGCCCTTGGGCTTCCGGCTCACCCTCGATCCGGATCATCCCTACCCCGCGAAGCGGGGCATCGCGCCCGAGCTCGCCCGGCGCTTCGGGCTGGGCTTCTGCGACAAGGGCGTGATGGCCGGTCGGATGGCGATCCCGATCGAGAACGCCGACGGCGGGCTCGTGGCCTACGCCGGCCGCTGGGCCGGCGGGGACGCCGACCTGCCCGCGGGTGAGGACAAGTACAAGCTGCCCAGGGGCTTCCACAAGAACCTGGAGCTGTTCAACCTGCACCGGACCAAGGGGTACGTCCACCTGGTGGTGGTCGAGGGCTACTTCGGCGCGATCCGCCTGCACGGCCTGCGCCTGCCGGCGGTGGCCCTGATGGGCTCGTCGATCTCGGAGGAGCAGGTCGCGCTCCTGCGCGAGCGTTGCCCCAACCTGGCCCACGTCACCGTGCTCATGGACGGCGACGACGCCGGCCGCGAGGCGGCGGTCCGGGTCGCGCCCGCCCTGTCGCGCCACTGGTGGACCTTCACTGCGCTCCTGCCCGAGGACGCGCAGCCGGACACCGCGGCCGAGCACGACCTGCTCGCGGCCTTGCGCCGGCGGCAGCGGCCCCTCGTCTAGCCCACATCTCGTATCCCGTATTCCGCACCCACACCCGACCTCGCGTCGGGTGTTTTTCCGTGCGCTCGACGACGCGACGAAGCTCGGCGAACCGGACAAGGGCGAGATAAGCGCGCGACCCGGAAGCGCGCCGGTCTCGCTGCGACTCGCATCCCGTAACGTCCGTAATAAACGGCATGACATCTCTTTCTCGTGCAACCTCGAACGACCAGATGATGTCCGGCGTCACCACCGGCGTGCCGCACCAAGGAACACGAAGTCGATGAGCGACGACGACCAGCCGCGCGGCAACCTCGGCTTGGCGACCGAGATCGTCTCGGCGTACGTCGCCAACCACGCCGTCGCCCCCGCCGACCTGCCGAACCTGATCACCACCGTGCTCGGGTCGCTGGACGGTGCCGGCCGGGTCGAGGCGGTCGCGCCGGAGAGGCCGAAACCCGCCGTTCCCGTCAAGAAGTCGGTGGGGCACGACTTTATCGTCTGCCTCGAGGACGGCAAGAGGCTGAAGATGCTGAGGCGGTACCTCCAGACCCGCTTCAACATGACGCCCGCGGCGTATCGGCAGCGGTGGGGCCTGCCGAGCGACTACCCGATGGTGGCGCCGGCCTACGCCGAGCGGCGCTCGACGCTGGCCAAGCAGAACGGCCTGGGCCGCAAGCCGGCGGCGCGGCCGGAGCCCGAGCTCGTGCCGGAGGCGGTGCCGGCGAAGCGGCGCACGGGAGGCCGCCGGAAGGCGGCGTGAGGCCGGGGCTCGTCGCTCCGCCCTCCCCCTCCTGCCACCCGTCGGCCGCGCAGCGCAGTCGTCCCCGCACCGGTGTCGGGCGAAGGCGCGCCAGCGCCGTAGCCGGCCGACTTCGATCGGGTTCGGCGCGCTCGCCGTGGTGTCGTCCACGGCGAGGAGCCCGAGCCCCGGCTGGGGGCGAAGCTGGGCGCCGCTGGCGGACAGGAAGCCGATCGAAGTCGGGCGGCTAGCCCGACACCGGTGCGGGGCAAAAGTCGTTGCCTTGCAACGTACTTTCCGCGCTAGCGGTACGGAGAAGGGTGCGTTTCTAAGAAAGGCAGGATGAAACGGGAGGGTACGTTCGGCCGGCATGCGGTACAGGTAAGGGACAATCGGGGCAGGAACATTGACAGGTTCGTAGTATGTTTTATAATTCCGATGATGTCTTTTATTTTTCCCGAACAGGAATCATGTGACTGCGCGACTTGATTGACTGGCCATTGGCGGCCGTAGCGTACGGCTATGATGGCCTCGTGACGGGCCTTCCGTGAAATGTCGACATGCGATCCGATCCCGGCCAGGCTTTCTCGTATCTCTCCCCTACCCCGTCCTCATGCGCTCGCGCATCCGGGTCGGCTACGGTCCGTTGAAGGGGCACAGATATACGGTTGCCGCTCGGCGGCCTCGAAAGCTCGTCACCTCAAGTGTTTAGCCGTTCACAAACGAGCGGTTGCGGAAGGCTCGGAGCCCGCCCGAAGAGCCTGGGTTCGAGGATTTCGGAACCCGCTTGCCAATCCAGGGTCAATGGCAAGTGGTTTGTGAACGTCTGACGTGCCGAACCGTACAACCGTGCCCGTTTAATGGACGGAGGCCGGGTTGCGGCAGCGCTGGTCATTGGTCGGTAAGTTGCAAACCCTGACCGAGCACGGTTACGGAGAAGGCCCGACGCCCTTTCTCGTCCGCTCGGTTCTTGACGGTGTGGGCCTACCGAACAGTCCGCCTTGCGGCTGTTTGCTAGGCCGCCGAGCGGCGCGCGGAACTGTTTTGCGCGTTGTCAGGGCTTGTTCGCTCGCTTTCTCGTCGTGGCGAGATGCATTTCTCCTCAGACTTATCCCACACAAACACAATGTATTAAATAACTATTAGAGAGTATTAAGTGAACTGGCTAAGTCAGGAAAAACAAGATTTATCAATAGTTTAGGTGAGATTTAGCCTCATCTTTGGTGTCTCCAGGCACACATTGCGGTGTCTCCAGGCACACATTGCGGTGCCTCCAGGCACACATTGAAGCCCATCAGCCCACAAGTGGATCAGGCTTGATGGAAGCCCCGAATGGGTTTGTGGTGCTGGATGAGAACGACCTTAGAGAGTTCGTGCGGGCATCGGCCGACGGTGCCATCTTCGAATTCGAGCATGCCGGCCTCGTTGCAGACCGGGCAGGCAGCAATCGTAGCCTGGCTAAGCCTAGCTTTAGCCTGTTTATGCTCTTGGGCTTGCCACTTGGCCTCAAAGCCCGAGAGGGCACCAAACCACCGCATGTTGTATTTGGTGCTGCGCGCTTCGGCGAGCCCGTACGCCATCAAGCTGCGCACCCCCTCATCACCGTAACGGGCGAGAAGATCACGCACGTAGGCTACTTCTTTCGGAGCAAATTCCTGATGATCATGGCCTAATTGTTTGTGGAAATCATGCAAGTAGACTAAGGGTTCGGGGTCGGGGAGCACCGGTACTGAAGCGGGAAGGCGGCGGCGGTAGATATTTTCATAATCTGCAAAGAAGCCTGCACCGGCAAAGGCCACAATTTTGAAGCCTTCTCCTCGCGCTCGCTCCTCGATACAGTATTCTCGTAGCAGGCGACACGCTTTCAGCGCCTCAAGACGTTTACCTAGTTGGCGAACAATGAGTGCGCGCTTGTTGGCAGGCTTCAACCCAAGCCAAGTGGTACAAACCTGCTCGTAATCCTTCTCGAACACTAAACGGTTCTTATCCATACCGTCGCGATAGACGTTAGCCATATGGCGGAAAAAGCGCTTGTAAAGCATCATGCCAACCATATCGAGGCCGCGCATACGCTCCCAATTGAAGTAGGATATATAGCGTGTTTTCAGGTTTTTCAGGATCACATCATGTAGTTCAATTAGGCAGCGCGCAAACTGGCCGCGCCCAGTCTTTTCGTAGGCAGCTGTTTTTAGAATATGGAAGTCAAGCTCCCGCTCTTCCTTTTTGCCTTCCTCGGTTTTAATCGCTAGCTTGCAAACTACCCCAGTATGCACCAGCTGTTTTAACGCCACATAGAGTTCTGCCGATTGCTTTCCACCCTTTGAACGCCCGACTAGTTCGGCCAGCTCATGCCGGCTTATCAGTACCCGGCCCTGCGTATCCGGGCCTTGCTGGGTGATTTTATAGAAAAGCGCCTGTAATACCTTATAAGCCAGCTCACCGGGCTGACCATAATCCCGTGAAAGTACCAGTTGAACCTTTTGCTGACTGGCCTCTTTGGCGCCAAGAACTTTCCTACCTGTCCTGCTGGGCGCGTGGCTACCGCCTTTTCGGTTAGGGGAGAAGTAATAGCCTTCCAGTTCAAGGATGTTTACTTCCTCCATAAGACGTTCAAGACCATAGGTATCCGGTACTGCTGCGTCGGCTTCGATGGATATGATATCTAACTTTGGTTTAAACATGGTAGCATTTTTTAACTTGTTGCCCTGATTATACGCCATATCGAGAACGGCTGCATCCACAGCCCCGGAAAACAGAAAGGGCCCTTGTGGGCGCCCCTCATCTCCAGCCTCAGGAGAGGCTATGTCAGACGTCTGACATACACCAGCTTAGCCCGCCGATGTCTGGGTGTCCTGCGATCCTTCCGTGTCCATCCTCTGGTGCATGGCCTGCTGCGTCTGGTCGAGAAACCTCCCCAGACGACCATGTATCTCGGCCAAACGCTCGTACTCGCGCGGTTTGCCGGTAAGATAGCCGACGTCAATGCGCTCCAGGCGCTTGGCAAAGTCACGCCCTGCCGAGATGATCTTCGGCATGTCGGTTGCAGGCTTCTTGTCGGTTTTAGGCTTGGTGGCCGCTTGCTGCTTGGCCTGTCGCGCCTCTTGAACCGTGACACCCTTCTTCAGCTTCTCCCACAAAACGAGCTGCCGCTGCTCATCGCCGAGCTGGGCTAGTTCAACCAGCTTCGACTTGCTCACCCTGGCCGCCCGGGCCTCATCGCGAACCCTGGCTGGTAGGCGATTGAGAGCCAGGGCTCCGGTCACTGAGGTCCGTGACTTGCCTACCCGATCTGCCACTTGCTCCTGGGTGTAGCTGAACTCCTCGATCAGCCGTGCGTAGCCTGCCGCCTCCTCGAAAGGGGAGAGGTCGACACGCTGCAAATTGTCCACTAGAGCCAGCTCGCGAGCCTGTTTCTCGTCTACACGCAAAATGATTGCTTGAATGCGCTCGCGACCGAGGCGCTCGGAGGCACGGAAACGGCGTTCGCCGCCGATGACGATGTAGGTGCGGTCACCTTGCGGGTCGGGACGCACCAGGATAGGCACGAGCTGGCCGTGCTCTTTGATCGAGCTGGCCAACTCGATCAAATCCTCCTCGTCGAAGAACTGCCGTGGCTGGTTGGGATCTGGTCGGACCTTGGCGAGATCGAGCTCGACAATCTCCTGCATGTCGGCCGAGGTGTCGAAGATAGCGTCTCGTTGTGCCATGTCATCACTCATAGGCTGGTTGGTTGAGGAATAATGCGGCGGTTTATCAACTCGTCGGCCAGATGATGGTAATTCTCGATACCATTGCTGCCGGAGCGTAAGGCATTGACCGGTCTACCTTCGTCACTAGCCTTGTCGAAGGCGGTCGTATACTTGACGGGCTCGAGCACCCGAGCGCGTTGCCCGGCGCCGAATTCGCGGATCAAGGCCAGTTGCTCGTTGTCGTGGTTGCGCCGGCTGTCGAACTTGGTGGGCAGGATGCCGAGTACCTGCACCTCAGGATTGAGCCGCCGACGTATCTTGCGCAAGGTGTCGAAAAAGTCGACCAAGCCTTCGCGGGCCATCTTGCTGGTCTCGACCGGCACCAAGACCAAGTCGGCCGCGGCCAGGGCATTGGCCGGCAGGATACCCAGAGATGGCTGGCAATCGATCAGGATGTATTCGAAACGGTCTCTGATTTCCTTAAGCTGATAGCGCAACGCCTCTTGCGCCGGCAGGGTCGTATCAGCCCGCAGATCGGCCTCGGCCGCGGCCAGCTTTATGTTGGTTGGAATAAGAGCCGGATTGTCGCCTACGATAAGGCTGGAGAGCGGCGCTGGATTCTCGCCGACCAAGCCAAAGTACAAGGTCTGCTGTTGGGTACCCAATTCGACCGGGTCGTAGCCAAAGTAGCCGGTTAGACTGGCTTGCGGATCGGCATCAATGCACAGCACCCGCTGTCCACGCTCGACCAGGGCATGGGCTAGATTGAAGGTAGACGTAGTCTTGGCTACGCCGCCCTTCTGGTTCGCGATGGCAATAACGGTGGCCATAGATACTCAGTGCTTGAATTAAGCTGGTAATTTACACTTCTTTCTCTGCATTATACCTCAACAGGCTAGGAAAGAGGAGCCCAGGCCATCCCCGCCGGGTACAGACCATCCTGCTCCGGGCATGTCAATGTCAGACGTCTGACACGCCAGCCCTAAAGCGGCCTAATTTCCTTGCTATCCTGTCCAGACAAGAAAGCGCCCGCCGCCAGAAGGCGGGGGCGCGAAGGATCAGTACTCTTCCGGGAGCATGACGGTGAGCACGCGCAGGGTCCGCTCCGGGTCGGCCGGGTCCGGCGAGGCGAAGCGCCCGCGCCGGTCGTAGTAGTCGACCTTGAAGCAGACCCGCCGGCCGTCGACCTCGAACGAGCCGTAGTCGTGCTCGCCGTGCGGATCGTTGTCGGCGTCGAAAGCCGCGAAGGCCTGGAGCTTCTCGTCCAGCCGAGACAGCTGCTCCGGGCTCAGGGCCTCGACGCCCGGGGTGCGCACCACCATGCCGCCCTCGAACGTCCGGCGCAGCTGGTCGTTGAGCGCGGCGATGCGCTCGCTTTTCTCTACCACGTCGTCCTCCGTGAGCACGGCACCGGTCCCGGACCCGTTCCGGGATCGGCGGATGCTCCGGAGGCCTCGGCCTCACCGGGATCGGCGGTTCGTGGTTCTGCCCGCCAGCCGCGCCACCGAGCAGAGCTCCTCGAAGCCCATGGTGAACAGGCGGCGGTGGAAGCGCCCCAGGAGCCAGGCGCGCAGCCGGCTCTCGACCGCGAGCCGCATCGGCGACTTGTCCGCCGTGGCCGGGCGGCCCGGGGCGCGGGCCACCCACAGCTGCCAGTCGCGCGGTCTCTCGGCGCCGGGCCGGCCGACGGGGACGATGCGCGCCTCGACCGGCACGCCGCGGAGGCGCAGTTCGCGCCCGCCGGTCAGCCTGTTGTACCGTACGGCCAGCATGCCTCCATTGTAGCACCTCTTGACAGCATTCCTAGAGGCTCTATAATGGACCCTATGAACCCTTCAGGAGACCACGACGTGAAGAGCATGGCGGCCAAGGAGGCCAAGCAGGGCTTCGGCGCGCTCCTCGACGCCGCCCGGCGCGAGCCGGTGACCATCACCAGGAACGGCCGCGAGGTGGCCGTGCTCGTGTCCAAGGAGGACTTCGAGCGCCTGGAGGCCCTGGAGGACGCCCACTGGGCCGCCCGGGCCATGGAGGCCGAGAAGGAGGGCTACCTCTCCGAGGAGGAGACCCGGCAGCTTTTTGACTCGATTCTCCATGCTAAGGATTAGATCGTCCAAGGAGGTCGGGAAGTTCCTCAAGCGTGTGCCGCCCAAGCACGCACGGCAGCTCATCGCCAAGATCACCAGCCTCGCCGGCGACCCCAACCCATCCGATAGCAAGGAGCTCAAGGGCTACCCGCTCCCGTGGCGGCGGGCCACGGCCGGCGAGTACCGCATCGTCTACCGCGTCGAGGGGGACACCCTGTTCGTCGAGGTCGTCGGCAAGCGCAACGACGACGAGGTGTACCGGCAGTTTCGCCGACTTGGCAGCTAAGGCTCACCGTCATGGGCATGTTCGATTACCTGTACAGCCGAGTCCCGCTGCCGGAGTGCGACCTGCCGACCGGCACGGAATTCCAGACCAAAAGTCTCGAGGCCTTCCTGGAGCACTACGTCATCGACGAGGCCGGTCGACTGCTGCGTTGCGTCAGCATGGCCGACGACCCGCTCGACCTCGCCGGGGCCGAGGATACCGGGCACCACGGCGACGTCCGCTTCTACACCACCGGAGCCGGGGGCGAGCTCCACCAGTTCCTGGCCCGCTTCACGCACGGCCGCCTGGAACGGCTCCGGCGCGACCGGGGAGGGGAGGAGGAGTGGCGGGCGTACGTCGCGAGGGCGAGGAGTCCCTGAGGGGCGTGCGCGGGTTCCGCGACGGCCTCGATCCCCGCGTCGAGCTCGTCGGGGAGGGGGCGGGGGATGCGTCCCGCGACAGGATGTGGTACGATGGACGCATGACCCGGGGCCTCCCGGCGCTCCGGCCCGAGGCGGTGATGCGCGCCCTGGAGCGGGCCGGCCTGACCAAAGAGGAATTGCCCGACCTGCCGTGATCTCATGCGGACGGCTACCGCTTAGGAATTTTACCTTCATAGCTCGCGGCCAAGCGAGTTTGTCTATGTTCCTTGATCCATTCCGTGACCGCTACTGGAAGTGTCGTGGTGAAACGTACACGAGATTCCTTGCCATTCATCCCACTATGGTAACCTCAATTTTTAATATAGAAAAGCCATATACGAAGAACTGAGTATGATGCCATCAATGTTCAGTGCAGTTTTTGATGTCTTAATATAGGAACCTTTTAGCGTTCATTCGCTTTATATATCTTGTGCGAATGAGCTTATACACTTCTGTTGGGCCGTCGTTTGCCTAATCCCCTGTTTGCGCCAGGGAACTAAAAAACGCTCCGGCGTAGCGGGGCGTTCGGCTTACACCCAGGAGGACTTCGCGAAAGGAAAGAGGCGTCCGAACCCAGCCGGACGCCTCGTGCCGTGCCTGGTACGGCTACGGGTCAGGGAAAGGAGCGGCGGTCGGGCAGCGCCGCCCGATCTCCTTCCTGAGCTCGCGGGCGATCATCAGGGTGACGCTCGCCTCGCTGCGGTAGGGACCCTTCCACTCGGGCCTCTCGCCCCGCACGTAGGTCCTGGCGAAGAACCAGCCCCTCGACCGCCGCTCCACGGTGAAGCCCTGGAGGGCGTAGACGGGGCGCAGCGGCCTCATCACAGGAGCCCCGCCAGCACCAGGGCGCTCCGCACCGTGTTCGCCCGACACTCCCCACACCAGCCGCGATCCGCGTCCGGTTCGATCTCGCAGGTGTGGTCACATTCGGTGCAGATGCCCGGGGACACGCTGTCGAGACTGGCGGCTTCTAAAAGGGCTGTGACCGTGGCGAATCCTTCGACCTCGGCCAAGGTCTCGAGCTTGGCTCGGCGTTCGGCTTGTGAAAGAGCCATGGTGGCTTGTCCTCGCTACCAACACGCTCGTCGGTGAGTGTGCTGGAAAACGAGGAAAAGCCGCTGTCTATCTAGCTTCAGAGTACCAGATCATGAACGCCGTTGTCGAACGGCTCAATTGTCCGCCGTCGTGTCCGGCCCTTTCCTCACGTACTTCTCGACCGTTCCCCGCCCCACCCCGACCTCCTCGGCGATCCAGCGCAGGCTGTGCCCCTCGGCGCGGAGCTTGCGCATCCGCTCCACCGTCCACTCGTCCGCCGTCGGCCGCGAGAGGCGCTTCCCTTGCGCCCTGGCCCGGGCCATGCCGGCCTTGACCCGCTCGACGATGATCGCCCGCTCGAACCCGGCGAAGAGGTCGAGCGCCTGGTACACCATTCGGCCCCGCGCCGTGGCGGTGTCGAGCTCCTGGCGGTGGAGATAGAGGTCGACCCCACGCTCCCTGAGCTTCCCGAGGAGGCCGACGAGCCCGCCGAGGCTCCTCCCGAGCTGCTCCACTGAGAAGGCGGCGACCACCTCCACCTCGTCGCGGACCACCGCGTCGACGAGCCGGCCCAGGGCGGGTCTGCCGTCCTTGCCTCCGGCCACCTTACTCTCCTGGTCGACGAAGCGGCCGACCACCTCCCAGCCGAGCCGCGCGGCCACGAGCTCGAGCTCACGAAGCTGGTCCTCGACGGTCTGCCCGGCGGACGACACCCGGGCGTAGAGTGCTGCTTTCCTCATGCCCTGTCAGTGTACCACGTCCATGTAGGACATGCTACTCGGACGGGGTCGGCCCTCAGCTGTCGCGCGTGCCCATTTACGACGAAGGCCGTGGGGTCGTCCGAGAAGGTCTTGTTTTTCGGACACGTGACGGGTGTGGTGTTCCCGACCAGCCGGGAATAGGCGGCTGGAACAGGAGAGAAGACATCTGTTTCAGATCGTGGTTTCCAGCGGCATCGACCTGACGCCAAGCCCTTGATTCCTCGTCAGCGTACCTGGGATCGGACGGCCCTCGCTGGAACAGCTCGCCCAATAGTGTTCCATGCCACCAAGCCTGACGGCTTGGCGGAACGGTACACCGATTTCCGTTCCACAACGCTCAGGGCGCCTTATATCAAAAGGCTTGTTGATTGCCTTGTAAGAAGATAAACGCTTCTACAGCTAAGCCCGGATTCCCCAAATGGATTGGCGTTCTACTACCGCCCTACACCGATTTTGGCTATTAGGTCAGGCGCTTACGGAGAGCCAGATAGCCGAATCTTGACGGACGCGACGGGTGAAAGAAGGAATCCGTGGCTTCACGAGCGTTTCCGCGACCTTCGGGCCTGCCGGTTCAATCCATTTGGGAAATCCGGGCTAAGACCGCCTTTTTAAGCAAGTACGTGCGATCAGAAAAGGTGTTAAAATGTTCAAGCAAGCTTTGACCACAGCAGCACTGATAATTGTCTCAGGTTCAGCATTAGGCCAAAGTAATTGCTTTGATGTAATCAATATGAAAGACGTTTATCTAAGTCAAGGTACGCAAAATTCCTACTCAGCACAGCGTTATGCTGCTTGCTCTATGTCATTTAAGGAACATAACGATACTTATAAAGCAAGCGCCGAAGGCACCTACAAATTCATAGGTGGTCAAGGCTCATATGATCAAGGCAACTACGATCAATGGAAGACTCAGAATTGTAACTCTGGATCATCGGAACAGTATGCTCAAGCTGCATACTTAGAATTTCGTAAAATTGCCCCGCCTGAAGCCTATGCAACGGCTGATAAATGTTTAGAGCAAACAACATTTTACTGCGTAGCAACGCAAGACCAAGGATCTGGAACAGTTACTATATCTCTTAAACAGACACTAGGAGGTAGCTATAAATTTAGTGACGATCTTTATCCAGATTATGTTAAGCCTCTAGATAATCAAAAGCTAAAAGGTCAAAGAGTTGGATTTGGAAAGAAGACCCTCGTATTTAAAAGAACTAAGCCTGATCAGTTTAACTTACCGCTAAATATTGAAGATAATAATATAACTGCCACTTGCAATGTCTATGTACCAAGAGATGTCAAGAGCGAAACTCGCTCCTATGATGTCGATGCTAAAGCAAATAGCCGTACAAAATCTTGGCTGTCAACAGGCTTTGATTTGAAGCCAGGCAGTATGCTTACTGCTTTTGCAAGTGGGAAGGGTCGCATAGATGATAAAAATCATGATCCTGTCTCAGAAACAGACCCTAATGGCAATACATGGTGGTGTGGTGATAATGATTTGCCATGCGGTGCTTTGATAGCAAAAATAGGCAACAGTAAACCATTCGTAATTGGCAGTCATTATCACAATACGATTAATGACTCGGGCGCATTACAACTTGCCTTCCAAGATGTAAATTCGGAAGATAATGGAGGCGGTTACCACATTACGATTTCTGTAGAATCTGACCGTTAAAGGCAGGCGAACACTTCTCCCCAGTCGGTTCCACGGCACGCCCGGCCTCACCCCGCGCCGAGCGGCCCCCGCCAGCACGCGAACGCCGCCGCGTCCTCGCGCGTCGCCCCGAGGCCCGCCGCCATCCCCCGGCCGCGCCGCTCGGCCAGCGCCAGCAGCCGCCGCCGCGACCCGCCGCAGCGCCGCAGCCGGCGGCCGAGCTCCCGGTAGACCCCGGTGAGCGCCCACGCCCGGGGCCGCTGGATTCGGCTACCCTTGCACCACGCCATCCGTGCCCCGTCCCGTCCCGCCGTGTCGGTCCCGGGCCGGGGTAGCGGCCCGCCGCCGCCCGCTCCATGCCCCGTTTCGCAACCCTGCCGCCCGTTCCGGGGCGGCGGTGGGCCGGTCGCCGGAATCCGGGTTACCACCTCTCCCCGTTGTCAACCTTGGGGCGAGTCCTGCGGTCATGGACGGCTAGTTTCCGCCACGGGATGTGAGGGACACGCCCGCCGCCGCTGCCTAGCCCGGCCGGGCGGGGCCCGTCCCGCGCCACGCGGATGTGCGCGGATGTGATACGCCGGTCCCGCGCGATCGACCTGCCTCGAACGGGTGAGGAGACCCGACGTGGGACCGGAGAAGAAGACGGCCGCCCTCAGCGTCCGGGTCCCGCCCGCCCTGAAGGAGGCGGTCGCGGCGCTCGCCCGGGAGGAGCGGCGCCCGGTCTCCGCCACGGTCGAGCTGCTGCTCGAGGAGGCGCTGGCGGCCCGCCGCCGCGCCCCGCCCCGCCCGCGCGACCGTCCGTGACGGTCCGTGACGCCTCGCGACGCCCCGGACCCGTTCGCCGCCGCGCCGCTTTACCATCCCGGGGGGCGCAACGTCGGGGGAACCGCACATGGACGAGACGGCGGGGTCGGGGTGCCCGGAAGGCGAGCCCGCCTCGTGTCCGGGGTAGGTCCGGCTGGCGGTCACGACGGTGCTGGCCGCCGGCGTGGCGGCCGGGCTCGCCGACATCGCGGAGGTCGTCTGGCCGCTGCTCTGGCGCTGAGCGACGGGCGGCGGGAAAGGCGCCAAGCCGGTTCCGGGACGCGTGGGCGCGTCCTAGGGGTCTGGCCGCTAGCACCCAAGTCCGGCTGTGGCGGACGGCGCTCCACGGGCTTCGCAACGCCCCTTCCGGTACCACCCGCGCCGCCCTCCCCGCCGCCGTCGGCGGCGGGGAGGGGGAGGCCGTCCACGGCTTGCCGTAAAGGGCGTCACGCAATCTCGGCAACAACCTAAGCGCGGAGGTCGCGCCTCACGCGCATCGCGACCATGTCGACGTCCGCGACGCTCGTCAGGGCGCGCCTGCCGCCTGCCGACGTCGATGGTGCAGCGGGTCCGGACATCCGGTGCGCAGTCGGAACCGAGGCGCTAGCTGAAGCCGTAGGGGTAGATGCCGCCGCGAGCGTTGTCCCCGACCTCGAGGACGTGCGGGCCCGTGACGGCGGCTCGGAACTCGGAGCCGGGCTCGTCCTCGCCGCTGCCGGCCCCCCGCGCCACGACCACCCCGGACGGGGCGCGCGTCACCAGGTACCCGCCGGTGTCGCCGAAGAGCATCACCCCCGCGGCGTAGTCGCGGCCGCGGACCAGGTCGTAGGAGAAGCGCCGCGGCTGGCCGGACTCGGCGATCGTCGCCTCGGACCGGACGTTGCCGACCTCCGCCGGCTCGGCCTCCGCCCAGGGGGCCGCCGCGGCGGCGGCGTGAGCGGCCAGGGCGGCGGCGAGCAGGGTGGCTCTGAGCATCGTGGGGTCCCCGCGCGCTCGGGTGCACGGGCGCCGTGCGGCCCCCCCCGCCGCCGTGGCCGGCGGCCGTCGTCCGGCGGCGGCCTCGCGCCCGGGAAGGCCGACCCTACCGCCGCCTGGGCGCCTTCGCCAGCCATCCCCGCCGTCGGGAAGGGGATCAGGCCCCGGGCGGGAGGAGGCCCAGCTCGGCCTCGAGGTGGCGGGCGACCCCGTTGAGCTCGGCCACGGCCGTCTCGACGTCGCGGGTCTCGAGCGTGCCGCGCAGGCGCAGGCGGCGCTGCACGAGCGCCGTTCCCTCCTCGTCGTCGAGCCCGACCACCGCCCCGCGGGTGGCCTCGCCCAGGAGCTGGATCTCCAACAGCTGTCGGCAGAGTCGGCCCGTCCCCGCCTCGTCGCCCTCCGGCAGATCGAGCGGCATGACGAGATCCAGGGCGTCCAGCTCCGGCCGGTGCCGCAGCGTCAGCCGGTGGCCCCGGTCGAGCCCGAGCCGGCAGACGTTGTCCTCGTCGAGCGCCAAGCCGACGAGGCCGAGCCCGCGACCGAGCTCGGCAAGGATCTGGTCGAGCTGCATCCTTCCTCCCGAGGAGGGGCCGGGCCTCAGACCCGGATGAAGTGGCCGTGCAGGAACAGTGGGTCGACCCGCGCGCCCGCGAGCGTCGCCACCGGCTCGGCGTGAGCGAATTCGGCGCCTTCCAGATCGGCCTTCGCCGCCTCGGCCCGGGCGGCGAAGGCCTGGACGAGGGCCAGGAGCGCGGCCGCGTCGTCGACCCCCTCGAGCGACGTCGAGGCCCACAGGAAGACGCTGTCGCGGCGCGGGTCGACGGCGAAGCTGCCCGGCCCGTCGGCCTCGGCGAGGTCGTTGCGGGCCAGCAGGTCGGCGCACAGGGCCAGCACCTCCTCCTCGTCCCGCGGCACGGGCCCGAGCTCGGCGTGGAGGAGGAGGGCGTCGCCGTCCCGCGACGGCTCGATCCCGAGCCGGAGCCCGCTCGAGAGCTCGATGGCGCAGGCGCCCGTGGCGGCGAGCGGCAGGTCGCCCAGGCCGAGGTCGCGGGCGAGCGCGTCCAGCCATTCGGCCAGCGGCGGGGTCATGGCGCGCCCCTCACCCTCAGCCCTGGAACGGCGGCGGCCTCACCTGGTCCAGGGACGCCCCGAGCCTGGCCCGGAGGGCCGGCAGGTCGGCGCCGTTCAGGACCTGGCGCAGACCACTGAAGAAGTCGTCCCGGTTTAACGTCGACTTGGGATTGTTCTGGTGGGCGGCCTCGAAGGTGTCCAGTTCGTTGCTCAGGTACTGCAAGGAGTCGACAGACTTGAGGGTGAGCTGGGCGGCGAAGCCGACCCGGTCGGCCTGGGTATAGCTGTCGCCCAAGGCCTGCATGTCGGACTGCTTGAACAGCGACCACTCTTGGGCAGGGGCACGGGGACGCAGCACCTCCTGCGTGATGTCGCTCAAGGGACTTTTCGGGATCTTGCCCTTATCGGGAACGCCTTCGGCGATCTTGGCCGCGGGATCCGGGTGCTCAGCCAGCCCCCGCAGATGCTCGACCAAGCCCTCGTAGGCGGCCAGGATCAGGTGCGCCGGCTTGCCGATGCTGTTCGCGTCCGCCAGCGGATCGTATCTCGTATCGAAGTCGATCGTCGTCAGCCTGCCGTCGTCGCCCATCCGGAAGTTGGACAGGTTGGTGTTGCCGGTGTCGTCCTTCGCGCCTTTGAGGCCGGCATGGTCGCTGAGCCCGAACATGGGTCCCAGCACCGTGGCGTGGGCGAGATCCTCCGCCAGCGCCCCCGACTTGATCAGGCCGAGCTTGTCCCGCGGCGAGAAGTCCCGCAGCATCGAGCCCCCGACCCACTCGGTCTTGGACACGAGCCCGCCATTGTACCGGTCGGACTTCGGGTCCAGCACCGCCTTCCAGCCCTCGCTGCCGCCCGGCAGGCCATCCTTGACCGCCTCGCCGCGATCGATCATCCCGTCGATCTCCTTGAGCATGCGGCCCTGGGTTGCCCTGGTTAGCTCACTCTCGCCCTGGCCGCCGCGCACGAGGATCTGCGTCTTCATGAAGCCCAGGGGCAAGGGCTCGGCCGCGTTGGCTTCGACATGCCCGAACAGGCCGCCCACGAAGGCCGCCTTCTCGTGCGACGCCGGGTCCTCGGTCTTGAGCGCGAAGGCTATCCGGTTGCCGTCCGGATCCTTGCCCTTGACTCTCATCGCACCCCAGGCGCCGCCGTCCAGCGCCTTGAAGCTCGCGTCCTTGTCGATCGGGATCGGGATGGCGTTGAACCCGTCGAGCTCGCCCTGCCGGTCGGCCTTGCTCGGCGGGTTGGCGGCGAGCTGGGCGCGGGCGCGGACGATGTTGGCCACGTTGGGGGCGTTGTCCTCCAGTGCCCGGAAGCCGTCCTGCTCCCCTAGCGCCAGCCGGTCGACGACGTCGGCTATGGTGGCGAGATCTCGGGCCTTCAGCTTCGAGGCGTCCTTGATGGAGCCGTCCTGCTCGAGCTGCCTCAGCAACGCCTTGCCGGCGCCAGGGCGCCCGACCTCCCGGTCGATGGCCTTGGCGACGACCTCGACGGCGTCGGCCTTCTTCTGCGCCCGTTCGTCGCCGCCGCCCCAGCCGCTGATGGCCCCCTTGTGGACGTGCAGCGTCGGCTGCTGAGAGCCCGGCGACTGGGAGAAGCGCAGCTCCTTGCCGCCGTACCTGCCCGCGTCCTTGGCGAAGAGCATGGCCATCTCGCGGACGGTGGTGTCCTGCACCGGCGCGACGTGGGTCCGGCCGCTCTGGCCGGTCGTCACCGTGGCGGTCAGCAGCGTGAGGGCCGAAATGGGCGCCACGTGCTGCTGCAGGGGCGGCGCGCTGGCGAGGCTGGTGGCGCCCAGGCCGTTGGCG
Organism: Poicephalus flavifrons; assembly: GCA_031764275.1. Taxonomy (NCBI): domain Eukaryota; kingdom Metazoa; phylum Chordata; class Aves; order Psittaciformes; family Psittacidae; genus Poicephalus; species Poicephalus flavifrons. Next base: position 1,976 of record JARWLQ011212062.1, on the reverse strand, counting down.
CCGCCCGAGCCGCCCTTGGGAACGTTCTGGACCTGGTTGGTCCGCGTCGCCCCACGCGGTAGCTCTCTGATCATCGGCCTGCGGTGCCCCCGTGTCCCGATCTCGATCCTGGTCGAGACTTCCCTCTAGCGTCCTTCTCCAGGCTCGACGGTGCTCCATGGTACGTCGCTCGTCAATCGGAAGGCCCGCACTCCGGCGCCCGCCCGCCCGCGCCGCGGTTCCGCGGGATCGCAGACTCATCAAATCCCATCCTCGAACGGCACGGTGTCCGGCGAGGGTCGCGGCAGACTCGACATCCTTCGACAGCCGCCCTCCCAGGCGCGCTTTCCATAGATCGGCCTCCCGTCCGCAAGGGAAGTCCCCGGGCCGGCTACCTGCCCGATTCCTTACCGTCGCCCGAGCGCCTCGACCAGCCGCACCAGCATCGGCTTCCTGGCCTCGGCGAGCTAGGCCGCCAGCCGGTCGCGCTCCGCCCGGAGGTCGGCCACCTGGCCCTCGCGCGCCTCGGCCAGGCCCTCCGCGCGACCGCAGCGCTCGCGCAGGTCGGCGGCCTCCGCCCTCGCCTCGGCCAGCTCGTCGCGCAGCCGCTCCGCCTCCCCCGGGGAGCCCCCGGGGGACTCCCGGTCCAGGCCCGGGGTGACGAGCACGTCGCGTCCCTGGTTGCCCCGGGCGCGCCAGCGGACGCGGTCGGCCCTGATCCAGTCCCGCACGGTCTTGGGCGCCACGCCCATGGCGCGCGCCGCGGCCTCGACCGGCAGCCAGCGCCCCTCCCCCGGGGGATCCCCGGGAGCGTCCCGATCCTCGTCGGACATGCCTCCGCCTCCCGCCGCCCCTCCCCGGGGAGGGTGCCGGCATCACCCCGGGGAGGCAACCACCTTCCCCGGGACGGCCCCGGGCACGGCCCGGCGCGCGGCGATGTCGATCCTTCCCATCGCCATCATCGCCTCCGTCGCGCGCCTCGCGGCGGCGCGATCCGGGTCGTTCGTCGCCTCAAGCAGCGCGCGCGGCGTGATCTGCCAGGAGAAGCCCCAGCGATCCTTGCACCAGCCGCACCGGCTCGCCTCGCCGCCGTTGCCCACGATCGCGTTCCAGTAACGATCGGCCTCTTCCTGGTTCTCTGTCAGGACCATGAAGCTGACCGCCTCGTTCGGCCTCAAGCTCGGCCCGCCGTTCAGGCCGACGAACGCCCGGCCCAGGACGGTGAACTCGACGGTGAGCTCCTCGCCGGCCTTCGCGGACGGGTTGTCCGCGGCGGCGGCGCGGCCTGCCCCGACCCGGCTGTCGGGGAACACGCCCGCGTAGAACTCGGCCGCCTCGCGGGCCTCGCCGCGGTCGAACCACAGGCAGGTGACCATCTCGCTCACGCCCGCTCTCCCCGCTCGCCGCCGGCGGGCGCGAAGGCGGCGCCCCGCGGGTCGGCACCCGTGACCGCAATGCGGACGAAGGGGTGGGCGGGGATCATCGCGCCGGCCCGCCCCGGCGCCGCGGCGCCGGCTTGCCCCCGCGCCTCTCGGCCAGCAGCGCCTCGATCCGCCCCAGACGCCCGTCCGCGGCCGCCTGCCCGTCGGCGAGCCGCCCCAACGCCTCGACCACCAGCGGCAGGGCGTCGCCGACCCGCGCCGCCGGGACCGGGGCCGTCAGCTCCAGCGCCGCCCGGGCGGCCTCGCCCAGCGCACGCGCCGCCCAGGCGTGGGTGCCCTGGCCCTGCCGCTCAGCCGCGGCCCTGACCAGGCCGCGGAACTCGGGGTCGATGCCCGGGCCCTTGAGGATCCAGCGTTGGCGGTTGTCGACCTTGAACGGCATGGCGGCATGCCTCCCGGTGCAACGGCCGGCCGGCTGGCCCCGGGCGGGCGGTGTGACCGCGGGCGAGCCGCCGGTCCAGCGGTACGGATCGGGAACGGCCGGCCCGGGGCGTCCGGCGCGACCGCCACCCCCGCCGGCGCGGGCGGGTCGCGCATCGCCGGGCAGGAGGGCCG
>JARWLQ011202712.1:0-12714 GCA_031764275.1 Poicephalus flavifrons | reverse complement strand
CTCTTGGCACACCGGCCGGAGCCCGAGGTGAGCGTGCGGACGGGGCTGCTACGGGCACTTCGCCTGTTCACTGCGTCACCGGACACGACAGGTCGGGCATGAGCGCCGACCAGCCAGCTGCCGTTGACCAAGCGGCCTAAATGATCCTGGACCGGCGCCAACTGATCGCAGCAGGGAGCCGGGCTACCCCGGCCCCTACCGTAATCAGATGATGCGTCAATTTGAACCTGCCTGATTAGGGCCTACTCGGTTCCGTGATGCGTGTTCAACGCTTTGCTGGCATAACCCTAGGCCATGAGCACATTCGAACCTGAACCATTCAAGTCCAGCGACGGCGACGCTTGGCGCGTTAGATGCTCGTCTCCAGGGCACCCACCCCACTTTGTTGAGGAAGGGTTCCGGACAAGAGTAGAGGCGCAAGCGGAGGCAGACAGCTTGAAAGCTCTGGAGGCTAGCGAGGACGTCCAGCCAGGACGATGAAACCCACCCCCGCCGGTCCTAGGCCGATACTAGCCGGCAAGGACATCCTGATCCTGGCGCAACGGCGGGAGCCAGAGGTAAACGTGCGAGAGGGGCTGCTACATGCCCTCGACTTGGTCACCGCAACCCAGGACACAGCAGGACATGCATGAGCACCGATCTGCCGCCTGCCGTTAACGTGGCTGCCCGTGAGATGGCTGCTGTTATCCGGGAATTCGTGGATGAGGTAATGCGCGCCGCGCTGCGAATGCAAACGCAGGGCGACGAGGGCGCGGCGAACGCCTATGCGCGCGCCTGGATGGAAGACCTACCGGAACGCCGCATCCCAGTCCTTATCGCCGCTCATGACGCCCTGGCCGCAGCACTCAACGCAGCATCGCCGGAGGCCGCGCCGATCCTGTCACTGACCACAGAAAGGCCGGCATGATCGGGAAGCCGGTTTAGCGCCGCGGCCCTGGCCAGCACTGCCCACCATGAAGCTGGTCAGGCCGGGATCATTCGCTTGCGCCGGGTGTTCTGAGGCGCTGCGGGTCCGTCAACTTCGACTGGCACGACCTCGTGCGCGCGGAACATCAGCGGGAACCCCAGCGCCCCAGCCACCTTAGCGACGGTGACAAAGCTGGGATTGCCGCCAGGTGCGAGGGCCTTATACAGCCCCTCCCGCGTCAGCCCGGTATCCTTGGCAAGCTGCGTCATGCTGCGCGCCCGCGCTACCACGCCCAGCGCCTGCGCCATCGCCGCCGGGTCTCCGTCCTCGGCCGCAGCGGTCAGATACTCGGCAATGTCGCCCTCGTCTTGAAGGTAATCCGCCGCGTCGAACGGCTTGATGGTGTCTGCCATGTTGCTCACTCCGTTTCCTTGGCCAGCCGCTTCGCCGTCTCGATATCTGCCACCTGGGTGGACTTGTCGCCTCCGGCCAGCAGAAGGACCAGCAGCGAGCCGCGCCGGGTGAAGTACACCCGGTATCCTGGGCCGAACTCTATCCGCATCTCACTGACGCCCTCGCCGACTGGCTTCACATCACCAGGGTTGCCGGCCTGTAAGCGCCCGATCCGCACCAAGATACGCGCCCGACCAGACCGGTCCCGCAGGCCAGCGAGCCACCCGTCGAACGTCCCAGTCCTGACAACCTGGAGCGTGATGGGGTCGGGGACAGTAGCCTGCGGCACATGTGAACCATAGGATACACATAGATATATTGTCAACTGTGGTTCACAATCAGCATCGCGAAAGGCTTGCCCTGTCCACCCAACAAATCCACCCTGGCGCGCTCAGCTCGGAGCGCGCTTTGCACCCTCCCGTCTTCCACCTCGACCAGCGCCTGTCTGACTGGCCCGAGTGCTGGCTTGAACTGCGGTGTCCATGTTCGTCGCGGACAGTCCTGCACCCGGTGAAGATGCTGCTTCAACGAGGCGACCGTCCATTCAGGGGCGTGCTGGCGGCACTGCGTTGCTCCGCCTGCAAGGGCAAGCCGGCGCCGGTCTATCTGGTGGCCGGACACGTCCGGGATTACACGGGTGGGCCTCTGCCAAGCTGGGCTTTGCAACTGGTGCCGTCGCCGTGATGATCCATGATCCTGGACCGCCACTGACACCAGCAGAAGCCGCCACGCAAAGGTCAGTCAAGTGTGCGGGACGCAGCAGTAGCTAGCCCTCGTTTCCGGAACTGAGCACTGGTTTATGGGCCACGAAGCCTTTGGTCGTTCTGACAGACCTATTCTACTTCCAACAATCTACCACTTAGCCTGCCAATTTCATACTTTATTGGCTTAGTCTTCATATTGCATGCAATTTTTCTAATAATTATTGTAACGGTATTTCATACATACTTCTATACAGACTGCCTTCGTCAGGCTGGGCTGTTGCGCAGCCTGAACAATATATCGAGGACAGAATGCTAGGATCCTGCTCCCCCATTGCACAGGCCGCGCTCGGCGCTGCCACAAGGCCGCTTCGTCATCTGGCGCGACATTGGGCTGGCCATGGGGTGGGGCACGGTGCTCACCATACCTCAATCCACCATGCTGCCCTGCCCCACATCGCTGCTCCACATGCAGCCGGGCCTGCAATCATGTGCACCAAGATGCCGGGATCGCTCCCGGCAGGGCCGCTGTCAGGCACCGCTGCCAGTCCGGCCGGCTCCGGTGCATTTGCCAGGCCGGGACGTAGACTGACTGCCTCCAGCTATGCAGCCGGCGCTGGCGGCGTTGTTGGTACCGGCAGCAGCGGGCTGGCTGGCGCCGCGTTATCACTGACCGCCGCTGCCTTGATCGCCACAGGTCTTGTAGCCGGCATGATAGCAAAACCTTACCAGTCGTCCTTCCTTAAACAAAAGACATTCCAGCCAGCCGTCATGACCAGCATGGCACCACAGGTCATGCCGAGCCCGACTTCGACGGTGTTCAGCACGGCCACCACATTCCCCAGAACGATGGCTATGCTGGCCACCACTTCTCAGCCAGGCATGGCTCTCCCTGAACTGCCTAAGCGGATGCCCGAAATGCTAGCCCCAAGCACCGGCTCCGGCGCAGAGGCCGTTCCGGAACCGGCCAGTCTTGGCCTGTTGGGCTTTTGCGTTCTTGGCATTGTATTGGCCCGGGAATGGGGTCGGGCCAGCCAGCGTTGATCCACGCTTGCGCTTGCATAGTAGAAAGTCCGCGTTCGACAGTGTGCGTCAGGTGGCTTGTGAACAGCTCGTGCTGCCGCTTGGTTGGGCAGGCCCTGACCCGGAACGTCATCTGCATTGGCTGCGAACCCAGCGCAGACTTCAGTGCACGATAGTCCACCCTATGAAGCCGATGGTGGCCCACAGGAAAGTGCTTAGAAGCGCGATGACCCCAATCGCGGCTGCCGGCGCCAGCTTCTTCTCGCCCTGCGCTAGGTCTGTGTCGTCCAGCGGCAGGTCAGGTGTCAGCGCAGTTCGCAGCAGCGGTATCAGGGTCGGAGAGACATGATCTGGACGCCCCGGCCGCCGACGATCGTTGAGCACGTTGGAGTCTTCAAGCGACTGAGGTTCTGCGTCCTCAAAAGATGCTTCGTATTGAGCCACTGGACGCACCCTCCACCGCTGTCTTGCGGCTTCGCTGGATCAGCGACTTTAAATGCAAGGCAACGTCAGTGGTATCCGCCAATTTCAGGTATGATGTAAGTCCGGAACATTGCGAATTTGTTGTTCTTGTCGAACAGTGCCGGGTCACCCAGAGGGCTGCCCCAAAATGTCAAAGCAAGCCGGAGCCAGTCTATCTGGTGGCAGGGTGCCACCGCACGTATGCACGCGGGCCACGAGCTGATTGGGCGTTGAAGCTGGTACCGACGCCAGAGTAGCGCCCCGCCCCTGCCAACAACGGATCAGGAGCGGGGATAGTCCTAGCGCCACCTCCCAGAGGTCAGACGCCAGCAAGCCAGCACCGAGAGGGAGCGCAATAGGTGGTCTGTGAAGTTTATCGCACCATCATGACGCAATAGATCGGCAGGAAATGTCTTGCTTGGAGATGGAGTGTTGCGATCCGAACTTGCGCCGCTCCGGCCCCAAGTACTTTGCGCGCGCACTTCCCCTCCGCGAAAGGGTGGGAGTTTGCAGCAAAGCCGCTGCGTCATACCGCGCTTCCACCCACCGCATTACAGACAGCGGGATGGAAGACGTGCCCTGTGTCCATTCTCGAACCAGTTCCTCACGGCAGCAGAGCTGGTTCGCCAGATCTGCTGCGTTCCAACGAAGGATGATCATGCAGTCGCGCAGGTAAGTTGGAGTCATGTGCCCATCCAGGATATGCTGTGTCGATCAAGCGCACGAACCCCCGTAAGGATTGGCATAGTAGCTGGCTTTGACGGCCGTCACACAGACTGGCGCCATTGGAGGCCCAGGCGTCGATGTCCCGTCAACATGTCAGGCGACATCCGGGGAGCAGGCCAGTAACGACACGAGAACCCATCCACCCGGCCGCCCCCTTCTTTCTTTAAGCCTCTGTAGCGCTTACCCAATCTGGGTAAAACGCGACCTCAAGTGGATGGGTGCCAGATGTCGCCTGCGGCTGGTTCCCCGGTGTCGCCCGACAGTCAACACACAGGAGAGGCAACGTACGGGAGCAGGGCGTTACTGGCCGATACCGGCCTCAATGCCGCCAGATCCTGCTGCATTTCCCTTTACGCTCCCGGGCTGGAACCCTCTGCTTGCTCGACATGAATGGCTATGGCATCCAAAGCGGGCGGAGCACCATCCTCCGCGCATCCCTGCAGCCAGGCATTCTCACAAAGGGCACGACATGGACGAGGCTCAAATTGACAAGCTCGGCAACCGGATGCGGGACGTTTATGGTGATGTGGCAACAACGTCCGAGCCGGCCGCAGATGTGCCCAAGCATCCATCTCGTCGGCTGCGTAAGAACCGCTACGTCACCAGGACAGCCACACGGTCGGGGCGTAGTTCCGCTACTCAGCATGGGAACGGGACGGCCCTGTCCATAGGCGACTTGATGGCACAGAAGCCGGTGATGACGTTCTTGGTGCTAGCCGGCGTCGGATACCTGCTGGCAAAACTGTCGCGCTAGGCTAGTTGGGTCAACGTAGCCCATTGGGGGGCCGTCCACAGTGCCGCCCGTGACGGCGCCCCCCTCACGCCGCGCCCTGGCTGCTCTCTCCGCCAACCTGGCACGTCCGCTCCTGCCGCAGGAAAGGGTGGAAATGCGCGCGCGGAGGACGCTGACGAACGTGAAGCGGGACATGCACGCGACTGACGCCGAGGTCACGATCCACGCACTGTGGATAGCGCTTGCGGATTGGGCGGGGCAGAGGTGTGAACCGGATAAATAGGCTGCCGTCCTGCGGCACTGGCTCTCCCGCACTGTCTCCGATCATACGCAATCCTTATCTTCCGGTAGTTCGCCCCGCGCCGGTAGGCAGCGCTCCACCAGATAAAGCGGGCGCCCCTTCGTCTCGTTGAACACCCGTCCAAGATACTCGCCCATGACCCCCAGCGTGATGAGCTGCGTGCCACCCATGAACAGTGTGACCACCAGAAGGCTTGGATAACCCGGTACGGCGCTCCCGTAGATCAGGGTGCGTGCCACGATAATGACCCCATACACGATGGCGAACAGGGCAACAAAGATACCGATGTAGGTCGCTGCCTTGAGTGGCGCGACGGTATAGCTGGTGATGCCCTCCAAGGCAAAGTTCCACAGCTTCCAGTAATTCCATTTCGTCTCACCAGCCGCACGTGGCGCACGGTCATAGGGCACTGCAGCGCTGGGAAAACCAACCCAGGCGAACACACCCTTCATGAACCGGTGGTGCTCGCGCAGCCGCAGCACCGCATCCACCACCCTGCGGCTCATCAATCGGAAATCGCCAACGTCGCGTGGGATCCGCACCCGACCTACCCGCTGCATCAGCCGGTAGAACAGCATCGCCGTGATCCGCTTCGCCCAGCTTTCCCCGGCACGCGCGCGACGCTGCGCATAGACCATGTCGAACCCCGCCCGCCACGCGGCAACCAGTTCCAGGATCACCTCCGGGGGATCCTGCAGGTCCGCGTCAATCACGATCACCGCCTCGCCGCAGGCATGGTCCAGCCCCGCCGTCGTCGCCGGCTCTTTGCCGAAATTGCGCGACAGGCCGACCACGCACACCTGTGGATCGGCGTCGCGCAGCACAGCGAGCACCTCAGGCGTAGCATCAGTGCTGCCGTCGTCGACATACACCGCCTCCCATCTTTCCCCGAGCTCGCCCATGACCGCCTGCAGCCGCGCGTGGAACACGGGCAGCACCTCGGCCTCGTTGTAGGCGGGTACCACAACGGAGAGAACAGGCCGAGGCCCTGCGTGCTCCGGCCGATCGGCACTCGGACCCCTGTCTACCAAACCTATCTCCATTCGATAACTGAAACGCAGGGCTCCCCGTCGCTGCAAAAGTAATCCTGCCTGCGCGAGGACGCCCTGACATGAGAAAGCAGGGACGGCAGGCGTTGTACGTCATCCCATTGTGCGAGCAGCCATACGTGACGGCCTTCCCGCATAGCCTGTCTAATGCTCGCCTCCGTGATGCTTGCTACTCCAAGCTTGTTGGGTATCATGGTGCCCTCGATGCTGAAAGCCGGCTCACCTCTCCATTGCTCGATGTTGGTCGCTCTGAGCAACTAATACTAAACGGCGAAATATTGACCTGTGCCCAGACGCTCACATTCTGCGGAACGGCACGATTTAACGGGTCAGAATTTTCGGCGGTTGGCATAACAGGCTGTGACCAGCGGCGTTGCTTTCAGGCCGAGCACGAGGAGGTTGGCCTGCCGAATGTCATCCCCGTACTGCTCGAATATCCTGCGCCAGGGTGTCTTATTGGCCTCGTCGGTCAAGGCAAACTGCCACAGCAGACCGTTGCCAAAAGAAACGAATGTCGCCGCCAGCAGCAAAACCCGTCCGGTGGACCTTCCCGCCAGCCCGTGCGCGAGCAGTATGCAGAACGGTACCGTCAACCACAATGCCGTACGCGGTAGCAGTACCGGATGCTTCAGGCTGGCGGCCGCCATCAGCACAAGGCCAAGGGCTGGTACCAGCAGCAGCACCGTCCGCCCGACCGGCGCAAGCGGGCGTGCCCGCAGGCTGACACCGGCCGCCACAACCATCAGAAAGCCAAGCTCGGCTCCCGGAAATCGCATCGGCACCATGGCGTTGGTGCTCACGCTGCTCAGCACGATAGCCAAGTCTCGTAGCGACAGGGGCGGCACCCACATGAAGTTGGGCTGGGTGCTGCCGACCCGCATCATCTACAGCTCCGGAACCACCAGGACCAAGGTCAGGACGTTTGCGATGATCCAGCGTCCGACCATTCCGGCCGTCCGCTCGCGGGTGGCGAACAAATGTCCCATGCTGGCGAGACCGAGCGCCGCGACCACGAACACCATCGTGACGTGACAACAAACCGTGCCGACGGCGCCGCAGACATAGGTCAGGAGGGCCATCTTCGAGGCTGGCCAGACCAGGAACTGCGCGAAGCCGATCAGGGCCACGGTGAACGGGATCAGCAGCAGCGTATCGAAAGGCAGGGTAGATGCACGGAGCGCCGCTGGGTGCAAAACGCTGACAAGTTTCAGTTCTGGATGATTCGGCCATTCTGCACAGCTTTGTGTTCGTCAAGCCGAGTTGCGGGCTGCAGGGACAAGTAGCGGATAGTGGTCAGGCCGAGGCCAACCCTGCGCATCTCATCCTTGGGAAACCGATTGGGCCTAAATGGCAGATTAGGGACGATTGCGTAGTCTTGGAAGGTAAGCTGCGCGTCAGGGTCGTAAGGCTCGCCTTCAGCTGGTAGCAGGAGGATCACGGTTTTTGTCGTTCCAGGCTGAACCTCCTCTTCCACCACCTGACCATTCAGTGCGAAGCGGGCGTGGATTACCGGGTTGGGGAGGGGCGCAGCGCGAACTGTGAGTTCAATAGCGCGTGCGTCAGACTGGCGGGGCAATTCGAGAGTCGCCTTTGTGCCGGAGGTCCATACTCCCCAATTTTCTAGCTCGAACCAACCCAACCGCAGATAGCGGCACGCCTCGGGATAGCGGGTAGAACCGAGTTCTACTGTCATCGGTTGCGTCACGCTATCCGTGCGCAAAGCCCGAGAAACCCAACAATCAGCTGTGCGGTTCACGAAATGAGCTTTATATTCCGCGTCCACGCGCGGGTGAACCGCCAGGAACGCAACAGCGAGATACCCGGCACTCAGCCCGGCAGTAGCTAGTAACTTTAGGACCGTAGCTATTTCTGGTTTCCTCACATGAGTAGGCCCGAGTTACCGAACCATACACGTAATAGCAGAATTTGCAGCAGCAAAGCTAGCACAGCCAGCCCGATCCGGACGACGCGGAGCCGGACGCAGTCCACGAGGTCGCCGACCGCGAGCAGGAACACCGGACTTGCGGTAACATAACGCGGTATCGATTCCACGCTCGTGGTTAGTGCTAACAGCACGGTCGCGCCCAGCAGCCACATCTCAAGGAATAGGCCGCGCCACAGCAGCCATAAGCAGACAAGCCCGGCCACGACGACGAACGACGCCGCATAAGCGTGGCTCTGCGGCTTATTAAAATCAAGCAGATAGAACCAGTCATTTTTGGCCAGACTCCAATAAAACGTTTTAAGAGGATTGAAGAATTTTCGGTCCCAAGCAATTTGGACATGGCTGAAGGCAAGAGCGTCACCAGTGAGCCAGTAGAGATAGGCCATGTAGCAGGCGAGGCCCAAGGGTGCGAGAACAAGGGGGAAAGCGCAATCAGCGAGCACGCGCAAGCGAGCAGGCAGGTTGAGGCCAGGATCAAGGACCGCCAGGCGTGCGTGCCAGGCACGTTCAAGGACGATATAAGGTATGGCGAGCACCCCGGTCGGGCGTGTGGCAGTTAGTAGAGCCGTGGCAAGGCCAGTGCCGGTCGGCCTGTTGGTCCGAACCGCCAGGAGTAGGAGCACGGTGGTAAGAAGGTATAGGCTCTCAGTGTAGGGCACGAAGAAGTAGAAGCTGAACGGATAAACGGTTAGCAGCACGATCCAGTTTAGGTCGCGCGCCTGAGTTTGTAGTCCCCGGGTAAGTGCCCGGTAACGGATGGAGAGTAGGACGAAGCTGATGAAGCACAGCACGGAAATTGCTGTCCCGGCCCAAAATGCGCTCAGTCCCGTCGCAAGCTTGAGCGCCCCTGCCAGCAAGGGGTAAAGTGGAAAAAATGCCCAATTGGCAAAGTCCATATTTGGCCGCAACAATGGTTCTTTATCATACCCACTTTGGATAGTGTGGATGTACCATTCGCAGTCCCACTGGCACAGGCCTGCCTCAGCGCCACCGAAGGGCTGGGCAGCAAGAACGTAGAGTAGAAGCTTGCCGAGGGTCAGAACGGCGACGAGACCAAAACTCCAAAAGGGGAATGGGAATGGCACCCAGCGCAGGCGGACCTTACTCACCGTACTTGTCAACGTGTCACGTTCCGGTTGCATCCTTGTTCCTGCTGATCTGCCTTGAAGACGAATAGCCAGATCTGCACCGTAACCGCAACCGCGTGCAGGAGCCGCTGAAAGCGGCCGCGTCGGCGATCGCGACGCTGGTCACGGCCTCGGACGTGGTGACATCGGACGAGACCTCGGTGCGGGTGATAAGGAAGGCCTGCTGGGAATGGGTACTTGTGACCGCCGCCTTAGCTTCTGGAGGGTACTGGACGAGGTATCGCCCGACAGCCCAGCACCAGCGCTATACGGTCCACGAGTTGGCTGCTATGCGTAACAAGTTGCATCAGTAAGCTACACTACTTGTTCCATGCTCATGCTATCGTGTCTGATATGAGTAGCGACGTAAACGCCCGTTCGGGCAGCATCAGCAACCGTACTGTGATCGGCGCCGGGTGGTTGGTGGCGTGGCGCATGGTGACGCGAGCGCTTGGCCTGGTTAGCACCTTGATCCTTGCGCGCATTCTGATCCCGGCCGATTTCGGTCTAGTTGCCATGGCCACCTCCTTCTCCTCCTCGGTCGGAGCGCTATCGGAACTTGGGGTAAGTGAGGCTTTGGTACGGCGCCAAGAGAACGAACGGGGTCACTACAACACAGCGTTCACCATGCAAGTGATCCGCGGCGCGCTGACCGGCGCCATCATTGCAGCTGGCGCCTGGGTTGCCAGTGACTGGTTCCACGAGCCGCGGCTGCTACCGGTGATGTTCGTTTTGGCGGCACTCGCGATCACCAGCGGGTTCGAGAACATTGGCATCATTGAGTTCCGCCGCTCGCTCCGCTTCGACATGGAGTTCCGACTGCTGTTCCTGCCGCGCATCGTCGCGTTCTGCACCACGATTGCTATGGCTTGGTGGCTGCGGAGCTTCTGGGCGCTGCTGATCGGCATCACAGCGGGGCAACTGATGCGTGTCGCCATGACCTACATCGTGCATCCCTATCGTCCCCGCCTCACCCTGTCGCACTGGCGTGACCTCGTCGGCTTCTCGTTCTGGACGTGGGCAACCAGTCTAGCAGTCTTGGTCTGGGATCGACTAGACGCCTTTGTCCTTGGCCCGATCCTTGGCCCCGCCAGGCTCGGCGTTTACATGATTGCATCTGAAATCGCGATTATGCCGATTACCGAACTGATTGCACCCGCATCAAGTGCTTTGTTCCCGGGTCTCTCGGTGGCGCAGCAGCGCGGCACTAACCCGATCGGCCTAGCACTCAGTGTCACCTCGACAATGCTGCTGATTGTGGTGCCGCTCACTATCGGTATCTCCGCCACTTCGGGATACGTTGTCGCGGCGCTGCTCGGACCGAATTGGCAGGCAGCGCAACCGCTGATTGCTATTTTCGTCTGGCTCTGCCTTATGTCGCCGTTCAGCTGGGTTTGCATGATAGTTCTGCGAGCGACCGGCGCGGTCCGGCAGCACTTCATCGCTATCGCCAGCGCCGCCACCTTCAAGATACTGGTTCTCTACGGCGTGGTACAGACCGGCGCGCGCCTGGAGGTTGCGGCGGTTGCGGGCGTCGTATGCAGCGCCGTAGAATGTGGGTTGTTCCTGCGGCAGCTACGTAAACTTGGCGACACGCGATGGCGGGAGAGTCTCGGCGGTTTGCTACGAAGCGCAGCATCCGGCGCCTTCACCACTGGAGTGCTCGTGGTGACAGGCCTAGGATGGCAACCGGTGTCGATGGCTTCAGTGCCGGCACTGCTGGTAGGGGGCGCTATCGGGCTTGTAACCATTGTTCTGTTCGCAGTGACCCAACTCGCACTTTGGTGGGGGTCAGGACGCCCGGAAGGCCCAGAGCACCGCATGTTGGGACTTGTCACCGAGGCTCTCAAGTCACTGAAGTCTAGGTAAGTAGCAGGGCCATTCAGTTCTGATTATGCCGTGCCGAGGGCAAGCAGCTGATCGAAGCTGACGGCGTTGGCGTAGAGCGCCAAGTCGATGTTCTGGCCGCCGTTAGCGCGCAAGACGCTGAGGGCGACTGAGCGGATGCGGGCCATCATGCCGGGTCTGGTGCGGATGCGACTAGCATCCTCGCCCAGAGTCGCGGCCCGGACGTAATGGGCATGACTCTCGATGTCCAAGTGCGCGCGGATGGTGCCGCCCAAACCTTTGGCATCGTGGCGGACCTGGCAAGGACAGTGTCCGACCTCCTCGCGCGTGGCCCAGAGGCCGGTGCAGATGTTCTTGAGGTAGGTCAGACGCGAAACCCGAGCGACATAGCTGACCAACGCCTGCCAGGGCGTGTCCAGCAGGCCCGCGATGTCGAACCCCCCAACGCAGCAGTGCTCCTAGTGTCCATGACGGCCTCGCCGAAACCCAAGGGGTTTGCGACTGGGTCCACGGTCTCGTAGCTGTCGAAGGAGCAGCCGGTGACACACAGCCCGGCCAGGGCCGTGTGCAGGGTGGGCTGGTTATCCTTGACACCGACCATCAGGGCGTTGCCGGTCGCCGCGGCTTGCGCGAACCCGTTCTTCTGGCAATGCGGCAGTCGGCGGTGAACAGCGCGCCCGTCAGGCTCAGTTCGACCGTCAGCTTTGGCATGACTGTGACCTCGTCCAGCGCACTGGCTAGCCAGTTCCTGATAGGCGAGGATCAGGGCAGCGTCGCCGGCGAAGGCGCTGAGCACGTGAACCGCCTTGCGGTCGGTCAGGTAGTCAAATCTGCCGCGCTTAGGATTGCAGTCCTCGACCTCACAGCCGAATGACGCACCGCTGCCAGTTCGAAACCTGATCATCCAGCAGTACACGGTCGGCGCGCCTGCCACATCTGGCGCAGCGCAGGCAGCACCGTGGCAAAGGTAACGCCGGCTGGAAGCTGCGACACGGGAACTGTGCTGGCCGAGCACTTGCTGCAGCTACTAATGTGGGTCCGACAGGGGCAGGGGTCGATGCGCTGATTTCAGGTCGGATGGGCCATTTCAGGTTCTCCATGCGGCTGTAGTCCACCAGGGCATTATTTCCAGGCTAGATTATTCCTAGACCCTAGCAGCCTGTCGGACTTAACGCGACGCGGCTGCACGCTGTAGGATTGGTGGATCGCTTCGCCTGCTTTCCCGCCCGGACCCCTTCCGTATGAGCAATTTCCGCCTGATCGACCGCGACACCGGCTTTTTGATGCCGCCCTCGGTAGACGAGTGGCTGCCGCAGCGGCATCTGGCGCGGTTTGTGGTGGAGGTGGTCGCAGCGCTGGACCTGCGGGCGATGACCGGCAGCTACCGTGGATCGGGAGAGGCGTCCTACCATCCGCAACTGCTGCTGGGCTTGATCATC
>JARWLQ011188635.1:0-13006 GCA_031764275.1 Poicephalus flavifrons | reverse complement strand
TAGCTTATAGTGTAATAGCTTAATAAGCCATTGCATAGATAAATGTTTGCTGCTAGAGTGCGCCTATGATAGGGATACGGCGCACGGCAATTTTCAGGGCATCGCTCCGTGTCCTCCGGGACGAACGGGCCAAGGCTTGGATCGCCTCGCGCATTGACCGCCTGGCGCTGGGCAACTTCGGCGACGTGAAGCCGGTAGGGGAGGGGGTCAGCGAGTTACTCATCTTCTACGGCCCTGGCTACCGCGTTTACCTCGTCCGCCGGGGTGACGTGCTGGTCATCCTGCTGTGCGGGGGCGACAAGGCCATGCAAGGCCGCGATGTGGAGATTGCCAAGGCGCTGGCCCGTGACCTGGAAGGAGAGCAAAGATGGAAACTGACCTGTTTGACCCTGCCGAGTTCCTGGCAAGCGGAGGCGCAAATCAAGTATGTCAACGCAGCGCTCCTAGCCGATGATGAAGCGGCGCTCTTGGAAGCCCTTGCAGCCTTTCAAGCTAACTTCCCGACGCCGGTTGGCTGGCTGTCAGGCCAGCAAAGGCATATGCGAAACGAGACTCCAGCATGATATCCAAGCTACTGAAGCCAGAGACCCCTGAGCAAATAAGAAGCGCTTTGCGTGTTCACACGTCAATAGCTTGCTTGATGGCTGTTCTGTTGGCAACGTCACTAACAGTAAATTATAGACTGAGGAACGTGGAAACAGAGAACGATGTGTTAAGGCCGGCAAAGGTGGCCGCCTTTGTTGATACTATCCTCTTCGATGGCGATATTAGCACCGACTCTGTCGCTCAGGTGAAAACTTATCTTGACGATGATAAAGACAAAAAACTAGGGGTGTTCTACATCAAAAAAAGCGGCGGGGGAAACTCCGTGGCTGCGGACAATCTAGTAAACCTTTTGAACGAGCACAAGATTACGATTGTCTTTCCCAATGACAGCGAGTGCATCTCATCTTGCGTTTTGCTGTTCATACACGCGAAAAGCAGGGAGGTTCGACAGACCTCAAGTTTCGGGTTTCATCAGGGATGGGTGCGCCAACAAGATTGGAGCTTCAGGGGCGTGTATCATCTGCTGATAGACGGAAACTGGCCCAAGAAGGCGGAACACATGGACGATTGGGCTAGGGAAATCAGCCCTGACTTCCTCACCTTTCTGGAGGGCTGCTCTTCCAAGCCTCTTCGGAATGAGAATGCGCTTGTAATTCCATGGAGTGTAATCAGCGGAATAGTAAATCATACCTATCCTCTTAAGTGCGATCAGGGTCGAAAGCCTCCCCCGTGAGGTTCCGGCATTCGCTTCTAGCCAGGGCGGGTGTTCTTGATGACGGCTTACAGCGCCCGTGCCTGCATGATCTCGCCAGGATGCGTGGTGTAGCGTTGCGTCAGCAGCCCGGCGCGCGTGCCCCAGGGCCGGGCGATGCCGGTGGCCAGCGGGCGTAGGGTGCCTCGGCCAAACCGGGCGTTCACCCGGTCCATCGCGCGCATCAGCGCCGCCGAGTGCGCCGGGTTACAGGTGGGGAACAGGCTGCGCGGCTGGGTGGCTGCGTCCCGTAGGTCGTCCAGCATGACGCCGACCTTCATGTAACTGTGCCCGTCCCTCCACAGCGGCACCAGCATCCGCACGGCTTCCGCGATCAGCGTGCGGGCATCGTCGGTCGGCTCGATCCGGCCCGCGTGCTGGGCGGAGTACCAAGGACCGGTCCCGTGCGGGTCCGTGTGCAGGAATACCGCCATGCGGCCCGCCACCAGCCCTGCGGCGCGCAGCTTCTCGCCGGCGCGGCTCGCGTGGTGGGCGCAGGCTTCCCGCATCTCCGCCCAGCGCGTGACGGGCTGGCCGAAGCAACGCGTAACCGCCAGGCCCTTGCGGGTGGGCGCGGCGTCGGACAGCGCCAGGCACGACACGCCCTGCAATTCCATCTGCACGCGGGCGCCCACAACTGTCAGCAGGGTCCGCACCTCGCGCGGCGGCATGGCGACGAACCGAGCTATGGTGGTGATGCCGAGCGACCCCAGCCTGTCCGCCGTCCGGCCGCCGATGCCCCATACCTCGTCCACGCCGGTGCGCTCGTACAATCGCGCCCGGTCCTGCTCGTCCCGGAGGTCGCACACGCCGTCTAGTGCCGGGTCGGCCTTCGCGACGGCGTTGGCGGTCTTGGCGATGGTCTTGGTGGGTCCGATGCCCACGCATGTAGGTATCTTGGCGATGCGCCGGACTGCGTCGCGCAGCTCGCGGGCAAGGTCAGCTGCGTCCCGGGGCGTGTCCAGGTCCAGGAACATCTCATCTATCGAGTATGGTTCCACCCGGGGCACCCGGGCGGCCAGCACCTCGTACATCCTCCGGCTCATGTCCCCATAAAGGCTGTAATTTGATGACAGCCAAACGATTTGCGCCGCGCGCACCTCGGGACGGCGCCGGGCCAGGTGCCAGGGGTCGCCCATCTTGATCCCGGCGGCCTTTGCCTCACTGGTGCGGGCCACGGCGCATCCGTCGTTGTTGGACAGCACGACCACGGCCCGGCCACGCAGGCGAGGGGAGAAGGCCCGCTCGCACGAGCAGTAGAACGAGTTGCCGTCAATCAGCCCGAAGGTGCGGGGCATGAACGTACAGCCCTACCCGGCCCGGCCTGGTCAGACTTTGGGGCGGACAAGGGCGGCGACCACCGCCCAAACCTCAGCACCGTCGCCGTCCAGGGCCACAAGGGGCTGGTCGGCGCGTCCCGGCCGCATCCACCACTGACCCTGTCGATAGGCGAGCTGGGCGATCCACACCTCGCCGTGCAGCATGACAATGGCGACGCGGCCGTGGGTCGGGGCGGTCGCGGTGTCGGCGATCAGCACGTCGCCCGGGTAGATGCCGCGGTCAACGAGTGCTTCGCCCAGCACGCGAACGGGGTAACGGTGAGGGCGGCGCAGATCGAGCAGCGCAGCAAGGTCGATCGGACCTTCCAGGGCGTCGGCGGCAGGCGACACGAAGCCTGTGGTGTTGGACCCATCGTAGCCGGGGTCGTAATCGTTCTCGCCGGTCGCCATGCCGCCCCACCTCGAACAATGCCCGTCCGCAATGGAACATATAAGGAACACAACATGCAAGCTGGCCGGCGCTTTGAGCACCAGAGCATCTCCTGCATCGGCACCGCTGGGCCTTTCACCCGCCGTGGCGCCACCATGCCGCGAGGACGTTCAGCGCCTGGACAAGCGCATTGATGCCGACCAGCAGCGCTGCCGTGACCGTCGCTGCTCCGAGCAGCCGGCGGCCCCGTGTTGGGCTGGGATGCTGTTGCGTGGCGACCACCGAGCATGACTGTGCAGCCCGGAGGCGGAAGCACGCACAGGTGTAGGTCGGCCGGCTGTTCTGGTTGCGTCGGCCCATGCCTGCCTCCTGATGCGAGGGCAACTTTGTAGGATTGATGTCCTGCCACGATCAAGGCCGGAATGCCGCGGCGGCAGGCTGCACACCATTCTGTGTTCTTGATGCGTTCTCAACACAATTCTACTCTTGTAGGGTGATGGAGGTCTCGATGGCAAAGTCAGCTGCGTTTTCCCGCCCTGCCGACCGCTACGATGCATTGGAGACGATTGCGCTCGTCCTACGAGCTGGCGCCCTTGCAGACCCGTTCGAGGACCTGGCCGCCTGGGTTGCGGGCGTGGAGGTCATCGAGGGCCTCAAGCGCGCGGGCTTCACGGTTATCCGCAACGTGCCTGCCTCGTCAGACGTTCACAGTACACCAGGCACACCCGGCGCCAGGAGTGCTGTGCAGTGAGCGCAGCACATGTCCTGGACGCGCTGGTGCGGCTGGAAGGCATGGCCGTCGCGGGCCTGTCGCCGGACGACGTGGCGCACGAGACGGAGCTGATCGCCGCCCGCTGGTGGGCCGGCCGCGGCGACCTGGAGCCGGACCGGCTGGTTCCGTTGGTGCAAGAACTGCGGCGCTGGTGCGTGGTCGCCTCCGGGCGGCACGCGACGCGGTGGGCCGGTGCACTGGACCGGGCGCAACGGGCGCTGACAGTTTACGCCTAAGCGGCTCCGACCCGGCCGTCAGTGCAATCCTTCACCGGGATGCCGCTTGACCCGCTCCAGCTCGTCGATGGCGGCCAGGATACGCATCCAGGCCCGTCGTCCGTCATCGTCGCCGGCGGCATCCAGCTCGTCCGCTCGCATGGCGGCGTGCAACTCCGCATCGCGCCCATGCTGGTCCAACAGCAGCTTGGCACAGCGCAGGGCATCGAGGTCATCCACCGGCCAGCACCCGCTGGGCTTGGTCCGCCGCGCTTTTGACACTAGCCAGCATGGCGCTCAGCGCCTCTTCCAGCATGATGATGCGCGCGGCCACCTCGCCGCAGGCGGACTGGGCATCGGCCGCCCCGGGATCGTCGGTGCGGGACAGGATGGAGATGGCGCGATGCAGGCGCAGTGGTAGCGATTCGGTCACGCAAGTCTCCATGTCGACGCTGGCCCAGGCAGCACGCTCATCCTGGGCTTCGAGTGCAGCATGCCACAGCCACCATGAAGTTGTGTGTTAGTCAGCACAGATAGCGGACCGAGGGAAAGTGTGAACATCCAGTATGTTACGGTGCTGATCAGCGTCGAGGCCCACCGCTGATTTACACGCATCGCCAACTCGAATAGCTCCTGCGTGGCTTCGATGCGGCCTACAACGCCCGGCGCCAGCGCGTGCTCAATGGCAGGACACCCGACCAGGTCGTGTTCTCACTTGCCGGCAGGGGTGGCGCCGGGTGCGGAGCAAACCCGGTCGCGCCCAGCTGCCTTTGCTTGATACAGGGCTCGGTCCGCCGCCTGCACGAGCACGTCTCCCGAGGCGTCCTGCTGCCGCGGCAGGAGGGCGGCGACTCCAATGCTGATCGTCACGACACTCGACCCAGAGGTGTGCTCGAGCCCAAGCGCGCGGACGGCGATGCGCAGGGCGTCGGCCAGTTCCGTCGCGCCCGTCAGGTCGGTCTCGGGAAGCAGCACCGCAAACTCCTCTCCGCCATATCGGGCTGCAAGGTCGCCAGAACGGCACACGAGCGCCCCGATGGCCTTGGCGATTGCACGCAGGCACTGGTCACCCTGCTGGTGGCCAAAGGCGTCGTTGAACGACTTGAAGTGGTCCACGTCGATAAGCAGCAACGCCACAGATGTTCCCACACGGCGCGCCCGGCGGATCTCGACGTCCAGCTGCTCGTCGAAGTGGCGCCGGTTGCTGATCCCGGTCAGCCCGTCGAGGAGGGTGAGCGCCCGAAGCTGCTTGCTGGACCGCAGCTCCACCCTCTCCTTCATCATCGCCAGCAGGAGAAAGGCCATGCCAACTGTCTGGAGCAGGCTCTCAAGGGTTAGCCCAACCATGATCGCGGCACCCCATCTGCTCGGGCCGGTGCCTGCCAGGGCTCCGACGGCGCGGGCAGCATAAACCGCGGCATGGATCCCGAGCAGGCACACCGCAGCTGTGCGTGACGGCAGGTGCTCCGCCCGGGCCTGCCAAAGTTCGGATGCAGTCGCCAGCGTGTAGGCTGCACCGATTAGGCATGCCATGGCTGTCCACCCCGCTGCCCCTGTCTGGAGCGGCATCGTGGCGAGCCAGGTAGCGGGGCCGGCCACCGCCATCCGCAAGCGTGGGGGCCGCGTTACGAACAGCCGCGCTGCGGTCCACGAGGTTGCTGCAGCGGCCAAGGCCATGGCGTTGCCAAAGCCGTCCGAGATCCAGGGCACACCCTCGCCGAATGCGACCAGCACAAGGCCGATTGCGCCGGTGAGCATCGCAGCCCCCCAAACGCTCATGGCGTTCGTGTTCCGCTCACGTCCTTGCGCAAAGATCAGCAAGCCGCCGCAGAAGGCGATTACGAGGGCGGTGACGAGCAGCAAGGTCGGCACATGCAGTGACAAGGCTCAATCCAGCGTGATGGGGGTGCCACTCAACACCAAGCGATTGACGGCCTTGCGTCAATATCTTCGCTCGACCATCAACCTGACAACACCCGTGATACGGCCTCCGCCTCGACCTTGCTGGGCAATGCCAGGGTTCGTTCCGGCGTTATCCTGCTGGCCGGCGCCACATCGGGGCCACGATCCCGCCCCACTTTGGGCACCCGTCAACGCCTATCCTGATCCTCGTAGAAGACCCATGAGGAAGGCCATCATGTTCGATCGTCGTCGCCTGTTGCTGACCCTGCTCGCGGTGCCACTGCCGCTGGCCACTGCCGCCGCCCAGCCCTGGTGGGACGAGCGTGCTCGTCATGAGGAGTGGGCTCGCTATCAAAACGAGGAACGGCGCCGTCGCGAACTGCGGCATGAAGCTTGGGACGAGCGGCGCGAGCACGAGGGCTGGGAACACCATCGTCGTGAGGAAGCGCAGCGGGATTGGGGGCGCGAGCACGGACCCTACCGGCGCTGACGCGCCACGCCGTTCTCGCGCGTAAAAACGGCTCCTCCTGAGCGGGCGACAGTGTCCCGAGCTGATAGGCAAGTCGTATCAGGCGGGCAGGGGGCGTAGTCCAACTTGCCAGGTTGAGGGCATAGCGCCAGGTCCCAACCTGGCGTAGCTCAGGCAAACCGACAATGTGAGCGCCTCCACCCCAACACGGTCGTGGTCGGTCGGGTATTCAGCAGTACTCTCGGAAGAGCGAGATCACTCATCCCAATCGTTCGTATTATAATCGACCAAGATCTAAAACAAGCTTCGTTCATCTTGTTGTAACGCGCTGAAATTTTAACATTGTTGAAACGGAACGATAGAACCTGCGTTGCTTGCATGTCGGTTCGCCATTGGGGCAGCCGTGTAGTTCGGAGATCGTCGGAATGAAGAAGTTGTCCATGCTGGTGCTGCTCGGCGGCATAGCTATGGTCGGGTTTGAGGCGCCTGCACAGGCAGGTTGCCTGACCGGCGCAGCCGTTGGCGGTGTTGCCGGCCATGTCGCCGGGCACCACGGCGTGCTTGGCGCCGCGGTTGGCTGCGCGGTCGGTCATCACCGCTCTGAGAGTCGCCGCGAGGACTACGCCGACCGCGGCTACCAGCGTGACGGCGCTTATCGCCGCGGCCCTGATCGGCAAATGTATGGCCGTGACGCTTACCGGCCCGACTAGCAAAGGTGTCAGCGGACGGGCCGGAGCGGGGCTTGTCTGCACTTGCTGCGACAAGGCCGACTTGGTGACCCAGGGCGGCCTTTGTTGTTGGGCACCGCTATTCGCCATTGCACTTCTTGACCCGCGTGTCGCGGCGATGCTCTTTACGTGATCGCGGTAGATGCGCGCAGTGATGCGCATTCCTACCGCGACCCCTTACAGGAACCCGTCTCCGGCGTGGTCTTCGAAGATGTGGGCGTCGCGGACGTAGGAGGCGAGCACGTCGGTGCTCTTGTGCCGGCTGACCTCCTTCAGCTTGAACACGCTGGCGCCGGTCCGGGCGCCGGCAGTGATGAAGCCCGCGCGCAGCGAGTGCCCGGCGAAGCGCGTGGGGTCGTAGCCGGCCGCGGCGGCGCGCGCCTGCACGACGCGGGCGACGGCACGGTCGCTCATCGGCGCTGGGGTGGCGAGCCCGCCCTTCAGCCGGCGGAACACGGCGCCCTCGGTGATCCTCCCCCGGGCCAGCCAGGCGTCCAGCAGCTGCACCGGCCGGATGCGCCGTCCCTCGGGGATGGCGATCTCCTCGCCGTGCGCTTCCTGGTCCGCCTTGGTCTGGCCGAAGCGCACGCGCAGGCCGCGCGCCTCGCGGGTGAGCTGGTCCATGCGCAGCGCCACCAGCTCGGAGCGGCGGAAGGCGCCTGCCATGCCGATGGCGAGCAGGGCGCGGTCGCGCACGGAGCGGAGGTCGTCGCCGGGGATGGCGCGCAGCAGGTCGCGCAGCACGTCGGCGTCGGCGGCCTGCTTGCGGGCCGGCGGCTGGTTGTGGCTACGGCGGATGCCGGCCATCACCTCCAGCAGCGCCGCGGCGCCTTCAGCGCGCTGCGGCGGCAGGTGGCCGTGCTGCAGGTGGGCGTGGCCGATGGCGGCGAGGCGCCGGCCGACGGTGGGCGGAGCACAGCCGCGCGCGGCCTCGCTGGCGAGGAACACCGCGACCAGGCGCGGGTCGGCGGGCAACGGGGCAGCGCCGCGCTCGCGGCACCAGTCCAGGAAGCCGCGCCAGTCCGCGGCGTAGGCGCGGCGAGTGCCGGGCGCACGCGACGCGGCGGCGTAGGCCTTGGCGGCCTCGACTTCCTCGCGCCCAAGAACGGGGCCGGGAAGGGGGGCCGGATCCGCGGCGGGCACGATGGCGGTGCTCACTGGGGCGCTCCTCGGGGCAGGTCGGTGCGGCGTTGGATGCCGTATTGGGGTGCTCTCATGCGCATGATGCTACCCGGTCCTATTCTGTCCGGGAATGCATATTATCGGACAAAATGGGGAGGAACGCATGAAGGATGCAGTTATCGCGCGTAGTGGAATTTCTGGAGCTGCCTTGCAGCCCGTGTCGCGGCGGCGCCTCTTAAATGCGGTGCTGGCTCCACCGCTGCTCGCACCGGCTTAGCGAGCCAGTTCGGCAAAAATCGAATGTCCGGCAGTGGAAACGTTTATAGGCTTGGGTGATGCGCTCGCGTCGCTCGGTGATCGCCTCCGACCCGCACTTGACACAACGCATCCCCGTCCGCTTCCGCCATGACGAGCAGCTCGAAAGCCAAGTCAGCCTTCGTCGGTCAGGGGCAGTAGCGCGAGCCCTGACATATCCAGAGCGGCGATTTCAGTGCAGGTGCTCGGTCAGCCAATCGGTCAGCACCTTTGCAACCTGATCGTTGTTCTTCTCCAGCATCATCATGTGGCCGTTGCCGTGAATGCCAATATCCGGCAAACGCACGAAGTCCGGCTGCGCGCCCATCTGCTGGAGGAAGCGGACAGTACATTGGTCGTAGCGAGCATGGTAAGACGCTTCCGAAGCCAACACCAGGATTGGCATGTGCTGCAAAGCCGGCAGGGTGCGTTTCGCCCCCCCTGGCAACCAGCACGGCTCCATGTCTGGTCCGTCGGTCTTAGGATCGAGGCTAGGTGCAAGACTAGACGGCTGCTCGACCTTCGGGTCGAAATTGAGCTTGGCGTAGGCAATGCCCCAGCGCCGAACCAAGGTGGGTGCTGGCGCTGATGGTGCCACATCGAAAAAAGGCGGCCCGTTTGGCTCGACTGCCAGGATTGCACGCACCAGGTCAGGCCGCGCGTCGGCTACTAGCCACCCGAACGGCCCGGAACGGGAATGCGTCAGCACGACGGCCGGCCCGATCCGCTCCAGCAGTGCAACGAGGCCGTCACGGGTGCTTTCATCCACCAGCACGTTGTCGGTGATTGATGCTTCCTGCGAGGCAAAGAATTGTTCAAAGGTCGGATCGCCCGCCTGGCCGGAGCCGGGCCATTGCGTGTGCAGCTTCGCCTGTGGCCAGAGATTGTAGCGTTCCGGAGCTGTGAAGCGCTGTTCCGTGCCGCGTGCCAGCGACGGTGCCGCCGCTCCTTGCGCTGCGGCGTAGTAGGCGGAGCGGCCGCGTCCCGGCTGATCCACGATGTAGACGGCGTAACCCTGGCGTAGGAACCACTCGTTCCAACCGGGGCGGCCATCGGGTGTCCCCAGAAAGTTCGTGCCCGTCTGGCCACCGCCATGCACCATTACTACCGGATAGGGCTTCACCGGGCCGGCCGGAACTTGGAACTGCACGAACATCTGCCCGGCCATGGCTTGGTCGCCGCCGGCCGGGAACAGATGGCCTCCCACGAAGAAGTATCCTTGTTTGGCGATCGACAAGGCCTGAGTGCTGTCGGTTGCAGTGGGCTGGGCGGCAGGCTGGGCCGCCACGGGTCCGACCAACGCTCCGGCCCCTAGCATGATCCCTGCCAGCAGGATGTGGCGCATCGTCATGAGTGTCCTCCCAAGGCATTTTCTCCGACCGTAATCCTCCTAGGGAGATCGTCAACTTGTCAGACCATGAGCGTGACGAGGCCGACAACACGGGCCAGGTCGAACAGAAAGCGGCTGACAAGGAAGGCGTCTTCATTGGTATTATCGTTGAAGCGTTAGGAGTCGCACGATGTCCGTGGTCGAGGAAGTCTGCACCATCACTGCTGAAGGACAAACCACCGTGCCCAAGGCCGCGCGCCAAGCGTTGGGGATTGGCTATGGCAGACGTATCGCTTTCCGGGTGATACGGCCTCGCGTCACGGCCCATGCCTTGCCGGAGGAAGGTGATGCAGACCCGACCTTGACGCCCTTTCTTGCACTATTAGAAGCCGACCTTGCTACTCGGTTGGCTGAGGCCGTGTTCTCGCTCCCAGAGGAGCTGACAGCCGAGGTAGGAGAGGTGAACCCAAACGTCGCCATCGGGGGTGAGGTGAGCCTGTAGGGAGTAGCTGAGGCCAGGCCGGAGCGGCTGGCGCCTCCATATGCCCACCCCTGTTTCTGGATTAGCTAAAACTGCTTGTGGTGGCCATAGCTCAGGCAAAGCAGTCGTGGCAATAAGATCGGAAAAGGACTGTTAATAGATGATTGTGGACCTACGAATTTACACCACACGGCCCGGCAAGCTCGCTGCCTTCGTGAAGCTCTACCGGGAGCACGCCTGGGAGTTGCAACGGAAGCATCTCGGCGATTGCATCGGCTGGTACACGACCGTCGAAGGAACGCTGAACCAAGTCGTACATCTCTGGCGTTACGAAAGCCAGGCCGACCGGGAGGCCCGGCGGACGTCGATGGCAGCGGACCCTGCGTGGGGCGACTACCTCCGGGTATCGGAGGAAGCCGGGCTGCTGGTGACTCAAGAGAACCGCATCCTGAAACCGACCGACTTCTGTCCCGAGAGCTGAGAATGTTTGTTGGATTTCCCGTTCGCGGTCCAGCATTTGACGGTCTGCGAAATGGACGAAGAGGTGGTACAACGGACGCAAATGTCTGTTCATCAGAATGAAATTTGATGAAGGATGGAGAGCTGACGGCCTGGCCGACCAACGTCGCCCTAGGTAGCATTCACTTATGGGTGCGGAGCCTGAACGGCTGCTATGTGCGCATCCCGGACCGTCAGCACCAACATCGACCTTTCCACGAGCGGACACCGCACGGTGTGAACCCAGTGACCAGAATGGATCGGATACGATAATTCCACCAGGATCTGTTCCGAATTCCCTTCACGCGCCGGTCAGGTTCAAATCTTCAGCCGTCCCGGACGGGGCGCTATCAGAGCGCCTCCGCTTACTCCCAGAGCGCCGGCAGGAACTCGTATCCCACCCCGTTCTTCGCGATGTATCCCGTCGCCGGGAAGGGGGCGTGAAAGAAGTGGAGGCGCAGCTTGTCACTTGCGGCTCGGTCCAGAATCGATTTGCGGGTCGCGGTCGCGTCCTCCGGGTCCATGTCGAACATGGCCTGCCACTCAGGGTGGCGGGCAAAGATCAGCGGGTTGTTGGTGATGTCGGCGACGAACATCATCGCCTCTTCGCCCGAGGTGATCTCCAGCGCCGACATGCCCGGGGTGTGGCCGCTCGCCTTCACCGCGGTGATGCCGGGCAGCACCTCCTCGCCCCAGCCGTAGCGGCGCACCGCGTCGCTGCGGCCACCAAACACCTTGCGCGCGCCCGCGAATTGGGCCTGGAGTGCTTCTGGCGCAGAGGAGGCTTGCTCTCCGTCCATCCAGAACTCCCACTCCTTCTCCGGCACCAGCACCTCGGCATTGGGGAAGGCGGGGGAGCCGTCGGCTTTGAGGAGGCCCATGATGTGGTCGGAATGGAAGTGACTGATCACCACGGCACCAACCGACTCTGGCGACACGCCCGCCGCGGCCAGGTTGGTGGCGAGCCGGCCGGTGCCGGCGGGACCCGCCGTGCCAAAGCCGGTGTCGATCA
The DNA here is from genome assembly GCA_031764275.1 of Poicephalus flavifrons. NCBI lineage: Eukaryota > Metazoa > Chordata > Aves > Psittaciformes > Psittacidae > Poicephalus > Poicephalus flavifrons. The sequence continues at coordinate 1,176 of JARWLQ011188635.1, read as the reverse complement.
GCACGGCCTGCCGGCCGGTGTTCACCAGCAATGGGGTGAAGGTCAGGGTCAGCTTGTCACGCGGCATGCCGGCAGTGGCAAAGGCCTCGCCTACCTCCGTGTCGGACGCGTTGCGGACGAAGCCGGCGGGGCGGTCACGGCTCAGCACGCCGTCGTGCAGCGGGATGATCTCGAACGAGCCCAGGCCGAAGCGAAAGAAGCCGGACGCCTGCGCGCGCCCTTCGTTGCGAGTGTCTGACACACTTGCCCTCCTCTTGCGGCACAGCCGGCGACCGAACAACCGGGCCTGCCAGCGCGGGCAAGCCATAGGTGGTTTCGCGCGAGCTGAATAGACGTCCGGCGAGGCGCCTACTCGAACCCGCTGATCCGCGGTGCATCTATCCAAGTTGCAAGCTGCTGGATGCTACATCGCACTCGACGACCGCTTTGGCCATTCCGTCACCCGTCAGCAGACAGGCAGCTCCCGGCCAAGGCCGTTGATCGGAAACGATGGCGAGCGACGTTGGTGCAGCAGGGCGTTGAAGTAGCCAAGTCGTCGTCGCGGCCGAGTGGACCTGAACAAGTCCCTATCTGACGCACCCAGCAAGGCAGGAAAGCATGGCATTGCCCGCATCATCTCGCGCCGTTTGCAAACACTCCCGATCCGGTCATTGTACTACCCAAACCGATAGGAGGACCTGGAATGCGCAAGATGCTGCTGCTAGCCGCTGCGGCACCGTTCCTGACCGCCGCCGGGCCGAGCCAATTGCTGATTGGGATCGACGGCAAGACATTCTTCGAGGCCGCCGCCGTCCGCAACGGGCCCGGGGGCAAGGACTCGGTGGCGGTGTTGGACATATCGGACCCGGCGCACCCCCAGGTCACCGCGCAACTGCCACTACCCAACACCGTGTTCGGGCCACCCACCAACCTGCAGATCACGCCGGACGGCAAGCTGGGCCTGATCGCAAACTCCATCGCGACGGCGGAGAAGGATGGGGCCTGGGCTGTGGTGCCGGACGATACGCTGCATGTGCTGGACATGACGGCGCAGCCGCCGAAGCTGGTCGAGACGATCAAGGTGGGCCGCCAACCTTCCGGCTTGTCCATCGGCCATGATGGGCGCACGGCCCTGGTTGCGAACCGGGCGGGCAAGAGCGTGTCGATGCTGCGGATCGACGGCACGAGCGTCAAGCA
>JARWLQ011179689.1:0-13262 GCA_031764275.1 Poicephalus flavifrons | reverse complement strand
ATCAAGGCGTTTCTCTCGTCCAGTACCGACCGCTTCCGTCCGTCCTATGGGCGCTTGGTGCAGTCTCACCCGAGGCAATGCGCCTTCCTCGGCACGGTGAATCCGGATGGGGGTGGCTATCTGAAAGACCCGACCGGCGGTAGCCGGTTCTGGCCGGTAAGGTGCGGCACGAGCATCGATATCGATGCACTCCGCCACGACCGGGACCAGCTATGGGCCGAAGCGGTTCACCAGTTTCGGGCGAAGGCCCAGTGGTGGATTGATGATGCCGACCTGGCAGCCCTGGCGGGTGACCAGCAGGCCGAGCGGTATGCCGAGGATGCACGAGAGCCGCTTATCGCGTCCTACCTCGCTGGCAAGAACAGCGTAAGCGTGTCCGAGGTGATCGAGAACGCCATGCCGCTCTCTGATCGGGACCGCTGGGGCCAAAAGACTCAGAACCTCGTCGCGCGGACGCTGATCCGGTTGGGATGGTCCCGGAAGAGGATTGGACCGCGGACGGATCGCGCGTGGCGCTACTTCGCGCCGGGGGAGGAGTAGGCCGTGCCCCACTCCGCACCCACTGGGACACCAACTGGGACACCGGAAACCCGTGGGGGAGCTGGACGTGTCCCAGTGTCCCAGTGTCCCGGTATGTCTCTACGCTGTAGAGGGCGGAACACTGCCGTTAGCCTTGCGGTATGGATCAGCAATTGCCTCCCCTATAAAAGGTTTGGAACCCTACTGGGCCACCAGGACACCGGGACACCACGCCTCGAGGCGTCCCTCCCCATGCGCAAAAAAACGCTCCGACTGGCAGCGAAATCCCGCGCTAAATCAGCCGGTTGGCCACTGCTTCACCGCGTACCGGGTTTCATCTATCCCGCAACGAAGCGTGTCTCGGTCCCAGCCCGTGTCCCAGTCAGAAGGGCAGCCGAGGGCAGCTCTGCGCGACAGGCTGCGGACCCCGCCAGCCGCGACCGTCACCGCTTGCGGCCGTGCAACCGCCTGGTCGGCGGCAGGCCCGGTAGCGCGCCGAAGCGGCGCGAGCACGGCCGTTCCCGTGTCCCCCCCAACGGAAAGAGCACCCCATGTCTGACGTTCTGACACCACATGCCCGCCCGCGTCCCGGCATCGTCTTGCGGACCGGTGTCGACAAGCTGCCGCCCCGGGCCCGCGCGAAGCTCGCGGCGCTGGACGAGGCGTTGATGGCCACGGATGACGCCACGACCGCGGCATACCGACGGCGGATGGGAGCATCGGCAGACGCGCGCCGCGCTGAAGAGGCTCTGCGCCAGATCAGCGAGCATTCCAAGCCGGATCCGGCCCAGATGAAGGCGGCGACCGCCGCGGTCACAGAGGCCCGCGCCATAGAAGAGCGTCGTGCCGTACTGAGTGACGAAGCGACCGCCGTCGCCGACCCGCTGCGAGGGCTGGTCGCGCGAGTAATCGCGTATATCGAGCAAGGCCACCAAGGTCTGCAGGAGGCGCCGCCGATCGCACTGAAGGCCTCGCCGGCACTGGCGGTGCAGTTGCACGACGTGCGTTTGCGGATCGAGGAGCTCTCGAAGACGCGCGAGGCAATCGCCGTTGCGCCGCCGCCTGATGCTGAAATCGTAGAGATGATCCGCACCCAAGTCGACAAACTCGCGGCAAAGGGGCGCCCTCTGCACGTCGGTCAGCGCGAGACCACTTGGCAGACATCGTCGGCCGAGACTTGGATCGACGGCCATGTCGGTGGGCTTACCCAAGTCTCTGACGCAGCGGCAATCGCGGCATGGCTTCAACCGGAGCTGATGCACCAGCGCCTGGTGGAGCAGGCCATGGCCTCCCGACGGGCAGCCGGTGCAGTGCCGGGCCTGCCACAAGCCGAACGGAGGGCCAAGCTGGCACAACTCGAGGCATCAATTCTGGAAGCCGAGCAGCTGGAAGAGGCACTGATCGAGGCGCTGACGGAAAAGGGCACAGCGTTAATGCGGCGCGAGCAGGCGGACCCGAGGGCGGTGCTTCGCATCATCGGCCCGCCGGCGGCGGACTGAGCCGATGCTTCCGCTCGTGCAGGGGAGGCTCTTCAACACGCCCTTGCTGATGGACGGGCGAAAGCTCGAGGCCATCGTCGCGGGGCTGACGCCGCGCTTCTCGGGTGAGGTCGGCGCGTTTGCCGGCGCCGCTTCGACGGCACGCGGCGGCCGCGCTTACGCCATCTCGGGCCGCGGCATCGCGGTGGTGCCGGTCGTGGGCATCCTGGTGCACCGCGCTGGCCAGGTCGACCCGCTCAGCATGCCGCTGCGGTCGTACAGCGCGATCGAACGCGACCTGCAGGCGGCCATGGCCGACAAGGAGGTGCGCGGCTTAATTTTGGACCTCGACAGTCCCGGCGGCGAGGCCGCGGGGGCGTTCGAGTTGGCGGATGCGATCTACAAGATGCGCGGCCGCAAGCCCATCATCGCCGTGGCCAACGGGACCGCGCTTAGCGCAGGCTACGCGGTCGCTGCCGCGGCCGATGCGGTGTTCGTCATGCCGTCCGGCACGATCGGCGGGATCGGCGTCGTCGTGATTCACCGGGATCAGTCGGGCCATGACGCACAGGAGGGGCTCACCTTCGAATACCTTCATGCCGGCGATCGAAAGGTCGACGGCCATCCCCATGCACCGCTCAGTGCTCGGGCGCGCGCCGACATCAATGAGGAGCTTGCGATGATCTACACCACGTTCGTCGACACGATCGCCAAGCACAGAGGCATCTCGGTGGCGTCTGTCCGCGCGACCGAGGCCGCCCGCTTCGTCGGCGCGCTCGCGGTGAAAGCCGGCCTTGCGACGCACGTCGGCGTGCTGGGCGACGCCATCGCGGAGGCCGATCGGCGCGCAACGGCACGGACGCCGCGCCCAACGGCTTCGGCCACGCCGCCCCGGGCCGCTCTGCCGCCTGTGGCGCGCCCGCAAGCCAGTGCACCAGCCCCCGTGCCGCCAGCAGCGCCACGGCCGCCGCTACCGCCCACAGCGGCCCGCCCGCCTGCTGTCGACCCTGCCGACCCTCATGGGTGGGACGCGTCGACCCGGCGCGTCTGCGGCTCGCTGCGGCCGCGCTGACGCTGAAATCTCGATGGAGCAGGGGAATGTTTAAAGCCCGAGTTCGGCTTAACCACGCGCGCGGATGGCGAATGCCGCCGAACGCAGTGAGGGCCGACCAGACAACGCCATGGGGCAACCCATTTCGGATCATCCCGCCAACTCGTGGCGGTCGATGGACCGTCAGGCGCGGTCCGTACATCTGGCACGCCGAGGACGAACGGCAGGCACAGACCGCGGCGGTGAACCTCTACCAGGAGTGGCTGCTCGAGCCAGCACAGCGCTCGCTGCGTGACAGGATGCGCATCCGGTTTGTGGGGAAGCGACCGGCCTGCTGGTGCGTCGAGGGAACGCCCTGCCATGCGACCGTGATCGCTGCCCTGGCCGCAACCCCCTCTCGAGTGCGGAGCGGCGTGACAGCGGACGGTCGTTGCATTTACGGGTCCTCCCTGGCCGTGGCCTGGGATGCGGGGATTTCGCAGGGCGGGAGTCCGGTAGATCCAGCTTCAAAAACGCGCTTTCTCTTTATGAACTTGGCCCGGTTTCAACGATCCCGACTGGCTGCGTATACGCCCGCATCGACGAGGCAGCCGACATCCGCGACAAAGCTGCGGCACTGGCCCTGTATGCGAACCGGTGCAGTGGGCTGATGCCTATACAGAACGGCAAAGTGCCGTTTTGCAACACGCTAGCGCTGGCCCGGCCCGCTCGAATTCTGTCCTACAGCAAGGCAGAGCTCGGGCCGCGAAACCCCCGCGGTGCAGGTATCGGCCAAGACGGGCCCCGCAGCGCGCGGTGCAGACGCTGCTGGCAGATGCGGAGTGGTCGAGCTGGTCGGATCGAGAGATTGCGCGGCGCTGCAGCGTGGCGCCGTTTTCACTCGAAGCCAATACGACCCACGGCAAGCAGCGCACGAAGGGTGACCTCGAGCGAGCCTACGAGATCGCGGAGCGCAACGCCCTGCTGGATCCGACCGACCCCGAGGCGGTGATGAACCTCCTGCGCTGCTCCATTCGGTGGGCGCGATCGCTGACCCAGGCGGCGCGCGACAAAGCTGCCAGGGACCGCGACGCCGCGATCATTGCCGCACTGAACGCGAAGGAGGCACAGCGCGCGACCGCCGAGCGCCTCGGCGTGGCGGTCGGGACCGTCGCCGCGGTTCAGAAAGCAGAGGCGGAGCGCCGCGAACAGGAGCAAGCCGCTGCGGAGGAGGAACGTGCTCAGAAACGGCAGAGTGCCGAAACTGAGCCCGTCGCGTCTGCGCAACAGGCACCCTCCCCCGCCGCTGTGCCGGCGACCACGCCGCCCGCTGCCGCGCCCGCGCTCGCGCCAGCCGAAGCCGCCGCGGACGAAGCCCCGCCAGAGAAGCCGCAGCCGGTGTCGATCGCCCTCCTGTCGCTGGACGAGCAGCGCCGCATCGCTGCCGGCCTCGCTCGCCAGGACACTCCCGCCGCGCGCGCCTGGCACGCGGCGCTGGAGGCGCTGCGCGAGGTGAACAAGCAGGCCTCCGTCGACGCCCTGTTCGCCGATCGCTGCAATCGCTTCGACCATGTCTTCGGGCCCGAGCTCGAGCGCGCGGTCGCCTGGATAAGGCCTAGCTGGGCGCCCAAACCATTTCAGTCGCACCACGCGATGGCCGCTGGACAGCACCGCGGGATCAAGGAAAGGTTCGGAAAGCCGGAATCTCCCGGCTGGAGAGCCTATCGCCCAGACCTAAACGCAAAAACCCCGCCCAGAGGGCGGGGCTGTCACCTCCGACCGAAGTCGAAGACGTCTCGCGTGGAAACGAACGTTCTCAACTTCGCCGGCCTTCGTCAAGCGGGACCCGTTTCCGCTAACGCGACCGGCTTGCCTGGCGTCAGGCGAGAATTCGGCAGGTTTTCAGTCCCTTCCGGGCGGACGGTTGCGCAAACCGCACGGAGATGCCTGTGTCAACTGAGTTGTCAAACTTTCCGCGATTTTGCGGCTTCACCCGCCTATCTGCGCCATTTGACCCCCTGCCCGTAGCAACTGAGTTGTCACGTGCGCGAGGAACAGGTGCCCCCCACTGCCCTGACTTCCTGCCCTGGTGGGCTGCGTCATGAGCATCAAGGCGAGCCAGTGGGCGAAGGCCCGGCCCATCCCCGCCAACGAGAAGGCCGTTCTCCGCGCCATGGCGGACTACGTCCGTGACGGCGAACGGCTCTGCTACGCCTCCCAGGTAAGGCTGGCAGCGGACCTCAGCCGTTCGACCAAGCATGTGCGGCTGATGCAGGACGGTCTCAAGGCGCGCGGCCTGATCGATCCGAAGGGCAAGCGGGGACGGTCGCGCTGCTACCGCCTCTGTATCGACGGCGAGGCGCAGCCCCGCCCGGAGGTGGATGTCCACCTCGAGCCGGGTCCCGTCGTGCCCGCCTGGAAAGGGGAAAACTGTGCCGGTGAAACGGGAAATCCGCGCCCCGGAATAGGGAACAATTTTCCCCTTTCAGAGAGCCTTAAGGAGCTAGAAAGAGAACCTGAACACGGCGATGGCTTGCCAGGGCTGGCAGAGATGCGGCGGGTTTACCCTCGCGCAGCCTCGTCCCTCCCCGTCCTGGAGGCGGCCTGGACGCGGGCACTGGCCCGGACAGGGGGCGACCCCAAGCCGATCCTCACCGGGCTCCACCGACAGCGCCTGTGGCTCAACCAGCTAGCCCACCGCGACGTGGGCAACCGGTGCTTCGGGCCGGCCCGATGGCTGGACGAGCAGAGGTGGCTAGACGGCGCGGATACCCAGGTTTCAGCCGGGGCGGCGAGTGCTACCCGACCAGCAACCCGCGAGAGCCAGCAGATCGACTGGTTGGAGCGGAAACTCAAAGAGGGGATGGGCTTCCGCTCAGCCTGGACCTTGGTTGGCAAGCAAGGCTGGCTCTACACCGCAGAGAAGGAACTCCGGCGGCGCTATGCGGCGCAGATTGCCGAGGCTGGGCTGTGACTTGACTAGCGGCCTCTGTACCTGGCTTCACGTGTACCCACGTAGAGCCCCACGCATGGGCCTATGCCAAAACCCTTGGCGTGGGCAACGTGCGTGGGCAGCATGGGCCCATGGACCCCACCGACCAAGACGCACCCCATGTGTGGATGAGCTACGCCGAGGCCGCCTCGGCTCTGGGTATTTCCGCACGAGCCGTGGAGGGGCGAGCCTATCGGGCGAAGTGGGAAAAGCGCCGGGGCAATGATGGCACCGTGCGATTGGCCGTACCGCGTGGGGAAGTTGACCCCACGAAGCGTAGGGACGTTGTGGGGGTGGACCCCACGCATGGGACCACGCATGGCCCCACGATCAACGACTTACTGGACGATGTGCGAGCGGCTTATGAAGAAGCCGCGGCCATGGTGCGGCATAGGGCGGAGGTCGCGGAGGCACGGGTGGCAACCCTGGATGCAGACCTGGCCGCCGAGCGCGCCAGGGCGACGCAGGCCGAGGCCGAGCGTGAGACTGCCCGGATCGCCGCGGCACGGGCCGAGGGTGAGGCGGCAGCCCTGCGCGAGCAGGCAAAGGCTGACTGCGGTCGGGCAGAGTTGGCGCAAGATGCGGCCGCGGCACGTGTGCGGGAAGCAGAGGCTGCTAGGGACGGCGCCCGCGCCGAGCTGGCCGACTGGACGTCCGGCGGACCGCTCGGGCGGGCTTGGCGGGCGCTGATCTACCGGCGGGGGCGGGGATGAGGCTGCGAGTTAAACTCGGCGCTAGAGACAGCGCATCGAAGCGGGGCCGCTACCGTGCATGGATCTGGGACGCGCAGCTTGCAGGATGGACTGCCGCGGCCCTGTTAGCCGCCGTCGGCACGGTGGTATGGAACTCGGGAAGTGAAGCCGCCGTTCGCCTTACAGGGATATGGCTTCAAGTCATGGGCCTCTTGATGACGGCCTACGGTATCAACCAGACGCGGTTGTCTTTCGGGCAGCCGGGGATGCTCGAAAAGCTCCGGCAATGGTGGCAGCGTGCACCGTGGAAACCGCTTCCTGTTGTGGAGGGTAGTGGTAACGCCACTCTCGCCGCCCCCCATGTTTTTGCGCATGGGACAGTGGGGCCGCCACCTGGGGCCACGATGGATGAGCGCTTAGCTCGGGCGGAAGAGAGCCTTGCTCTGCTGCACCAGGCATTTTCGGTGGAGTCTAACCGCACGCGCGAAAGGGAAGCTGCGCAGGAACAAGCAATGACTGTCGAGCGCAGCATGCGCGAAGAAAACTACAAACGAGCCGGTGAAAGGCTGGAAGAGGCGCAGACCAGCGGCCTAGGAGGAGCCAGCGTGGGCCTTTTTTGGGCGGCGCTCGGCACCGTGTTGGGTGGCGCGTCAGGCGAAATAGAAAGGCTGTTGCAGTTTCTCGGGCTGGCGATGTGACAGCGGACCCCATCGGCCCTGACGGCAGGGTGCGGCTGCGCTGCTACCTGCCCCTCGGCGGCTTCGCTGTGGTTCGCGGCCGACTGCCAGGGCTGCGGCATCACGAGATTGGGCGAGCTGACAGTTGGTGATTTGGAGCGGCGCCTACGGTTCGAGAAAGTGGTGAGTTGAGCTCTCCCTATTTCTCTTTGGGCGGATTTCGCAGTGATAGTACCGATCTACGGATGCGCTCGCTGGCTTCCTGCCTAGCTTCCTGCTCTAACCTTAGCTTCTCAGCCTCATATCGTTTAATTTCAAATTCGTTTAATTTCTTTCCGGGAGGAATATCGTCCAAATGTATGTGGCTGTCTATAAGTATATATAGAACGTGTTCAGTGTATTGCTTGAGATAAAGAAGAGCGTTCGAAGTATGACCTCCGAGATGAAGATGCATTATTTGGTGTTGCTTTAATAGTTTGTCAAAGACATCCGATCTTCGGTAATACGGAGAAAGATCGCCACCGTTAAGAATGAGTGAAGTTATAGTTTTTACGTCCTGTGCTTGCCGCGGCGTAAGTACTATTCTTCTATCTAATGGATTGTTGAGAAGGTAAACCTTCTTGGGATTCTGCTGAATCGTGGGAAGCGACAGCGCTTCCCACGAAATCTTAGGAGATATTTCAGTCACGCACCACAGGGCCAAGCAGCATAGCCTCAAACTCACCATCTACTAAATCACAGACGTTTACGGCGCCAAACGGATTCCGATCTGCCTCTTGCGACTTTTGAACGATCCGACGCGCACGAGCGCGACGAGCACTAGCATCGCCTCCAGACGGACCGACCAGTTCGGCATATTGCATGCCCTCGGGTGCTAAGGCCCTATTCTGAAAAGCATTTCTCATGGGGGAAGAACCCTCCAGTTTAGCAGACTGGGGAAGCCCCTCAGCCTGTCGCATCGTGCGTAGCGGGGCTGTCCCTCGCTAACAGACGCATAATGCGCCGGAAGTCATATAGGCTTATGCAAATTAGAGGAATAACCGCTCAATTAATTTGATTTGGCGAGTTAGCCCCCGTTCCGCGCCGCAGCAGCGCGAGCGCCAGTAAGGTCGAGGCGGTGGGCGGTCGCTCGCCGCACGCCAAGGCGCGCACCCGGCGGGCATGCGCCGCCAGGGTGATATCGGGATTGTAGTCGAAGAGCAGCCGGGCGAACCCGGCTTGCAACAAGCCTGCGGCAGCCAGCGCGGCGCGGAACTCTAGCGCGCTGACCGTTAGTGGCTTTGGCGCCTTCACCCAGCCGCCGGACACTGGAGGGCGCGGCGGAGGTCGCCGGCCCGGGTGATCGCGGTATGTGCGGCGTCGAGGTGTGGTCGGGTCGCATCGCCGCATGCCGACGCGCCGCCCGGGCCTACTAGCTGACTGCGGCAGGTGCTCTGCGCGTCCAGCGCCTCGGCGTACCGGTGCGTGGCCAGGGCGATCTGCCGGCTTGCCGCCTCGCACACCGTCTGTCGCTCGGCCGCCAGGTTTGGCAGGTCCGGGTAGGACTGCGCCAGCGCCGGGCCGCAAGGTAGCGCCAGGGCCAGGATGATCAGGGAGTACTTCATCGGTCAGTTCCGCTTGCTCGGCTCGGGCAGCTTGTCGCGCTCGGCCATTGCCGCGGCGTATCGCTGTTGCATTACCACATCATCTTCATCGCCATCGCTATCGCCACCGGCCAAGCCCAAGCTCACGCCCGAGGAACGCCGCGCCTGCCAGGCCGACCGGCTGACCACGATGCGCCTGCGGAGCGGCGGCGCGACTGGGGGTGCTGGCGCCGGGCCTATAACCGAGGCCGAAGCCGAGTCTCGGCCGAGGTGGGGGAGCGGGGGAGGCAGCGCGGGCGCGACTGCCGCCAGGGAGAGAGTCTGGCCCGCCCCGCAGCAAAAGAATGCCGTCTATGTTCAACCTTAGATATGCACGACGCGGTGAGGGCCGCTCACCTCGGGCGGCGCTTCACGCGTCGGAGCGACCGCTAGACCCCGCGCCTAATCGTTCCTATGTCGGATAGCGGGGGCTTCGCCCCCACTGCCACCCCCGTGCTGGGAAGGCTACATCGGTGGCGGGTCAGGATCAGGCTGGCCCGCCACCACCTTCCGGCCCGACCGGGTGACTGACGGCTTTTCCATAACGTCCATTATGCCGGCGTTCCGGAAGTCGCCGCCAAGCACTCGAGGCCGCGTCCGCCAGTCCCGGCCGCCACCCCGCCGCGAGGACTTCGCCAGGCCAGTATTCAGCCCGCGCCACGCCGCCTGAGCGGCGGCGTGAATACTTGCTGCGTAGGGATTGCCGGTCAGCGGCCGGCCGACGCGGTGCCGCGGCCTGCCGCCCCACCCGCCGGCGCGCTATGCTCGAGCCCGGCGGGGCTAGGGTCGCTCCCGATGGCCGGCCTCCGCACCGGCTGCCCCGCCACCCTTGTGCGGAGTGCGTCGCGGAGGCGCGTGGTGCCAAAGTTGAAACTGGGCGAACTCAGCGATCCCGCTGATGCCTACAAGGCTGCCTGCGACATTCGTGCCGTTATGGCATGGCCCAGCGATTCGGTTGCTCGAAGCCGCTATCTCGCCGGCATCATGGCCCGCAATCTTGGGTTGCTACAGCAGTCTGGTCACAAGCTGGAAGACCCGGCGGCGGCGCCGGACTGGATCGCTGCCCTTGATGCCATGGAGGACCAGGAGGCTTGGCGGAATACAGCCGACCGTGTGAGCGACTGGCTAGATGAAGCAGGTGGCCTTGTCACCGCGACGGAGGGGCCAGGAATAGAGGCGTTGGAGAAATACGCTGCCTCACAGGTGAAAGCTTGGTTTGCAGCGGGTTGGATCCTAGCCCTTATTCGTCGGATGGCAGAGCATCATCCGGACCTGCCCGGTGGTGCGAGCGTCAACAAGGCAGTGCACATCGCCGAGCGTGTCCCACCACCCGGGGGGCTGAGTAACAGCTACGACCTGCGACGTGCATGGACGACATACAAGCCAGTTGCCCATTTCTGCTCGGCTGTATTTGACGTTTGTCTGCGAGCAAACGAAGCTTCCGATGGAGATCTAACTTCCATTGCTGCTGTGATGGAAGACCGCCTGCACGAGGTATTAGCCGAGGCCGAGGCCTATCTGACGTTTGGGCTGGCTCACGTTCCTCCTCGCGCCAAGGGAGTGTCTCTGCTCGATCCAGCCGCGGCTTGGCTTCTCCCGCCTGAGCGGCAATGGGCACCTAGCCCGTACCGTCCCACGCCATTAGCCCCATCACTGCTCGACGCAGTACGTAGCTACCGCGCCCCGATCCCGGGAGCCTGACTATTAAGCGGCAACGGCTCACTAGTGAGCGTGACAGCCTCATCAATGGCGGGCCCCATCCGACGTTCGCCACCATGGCCTTCTCGCAAGCGCGATCACTGCCGCGCATACGCAAGGTGGGCCATGAAGCACTCCATCCCCGACAGTCCTAACGCTCTGCTGACACGTGACGCCACATCTGAGGCCCTGACTGCGGCGGGCTTCCCCGTGCCGCCCAAAACGCTCCAGACGAAGGCAACACGCGGTGGAGGGCCGCCCTACAAAATCTTCAATGGAAAGGCGCTCTACAGATGGGGCGATTCATTGGATTGGGCAAATGGCTGCCTCACCGCACCTAGGCGAGGCGCGCCCAAGGCCGACGCCCGTTGCGGCGCTCGCGCGCGCGACACAGCCCATGCTGCGAGCCCCAAATGACACAGCCCCGCGCGGCGGACCGGCGGGGCTGTGGGAAGGCAAACAAGGCAACACTCGAACGGGTTGACCTTACTGTCTTCTCGCTAAAACTGCCAGCCCTTCGCGCCGATAGGAGATTGGCGCATGTCTGAAGCTGGAATTACACTTCTCGGCTGGAAACCACAGACCAAAAATTCATTGCGAGGCTTTGCGACAGTCAGGCTCCGCAATGGACTAGTCATCCACGAAATTGTTGTGCTCGCATCGCATGGGAAGGCGTGGGTCGCGCTGCCGGGCAAGCCGATGGTCGGGTCTGACGGACAGGCGCAGCGCGACCGGGGGACCGGGAAAATGCGATACGCAACCTTACTCGAATGGTCGGACCGAGCCACAAGCGAGCGGTTTTCCGCCCTAGTAATCGATGCCATCGAGGCGCTGCATCCAGGGGCGGTGCGGTGAGTGCCGCCGGCGTGCATGCCAACGGAACCGCATCCCGGCTGGATGCGGTAGCCGGGCTCGCCTTCCACCTGACGATTTTCGACAATCACGCGGCGGGGCGGAAGCGTGAGGAAAGCTGCACTCTGGCAACCCTCGCTGATCGCGTCCGCAAAGTCAGCGCACCCGAGAAGAAGGCGCTGCCTTGGCTGAAGCTGGCTCGGTTTGGGGACCAGAAGACGGACAAGGGCAGCCTCCGACACGATTCGAACGTGCTGGCGATCACTGGTGTCGAGGCGGATTACGACGGGGAGAAGGTGACGGTCGCCGAGGTGGTGGAGAGGCTGGAGAAGGCCGGCGTGCTGGCGATGGTCTACACCAGCCCGTCGCATACCGAGGCGACGCCCCGCTGGCGCGTGCTGTGCCCGACATCCAGCGAGCTACCGCCCCAACGGCGCGAGAGGCTGGTGGGGCGGTTGAACGGGCTGCTCGGTGGCATCCTGGCCGGCGAGAGCTTCACATTGTCACAGGCCTACTACTTCGGTTCCGTCCGGCGCAGCCCCGCGCACCAGGTGCACCTGATCGACGGGATCCCGCTCGACGAACACGACGAGCTGGACGAGACCTGGCGGGGCAGGCCGCAGACCCACAACACCAGACCCGACAAGCCCGGCGGTCCGGCGGCAGGCAAGACCAACGAGGCGGCGCTGTTGGCCGATATCGTCACCGGCGCGGGCTACCACGCCGCGTGCGTGCGGCTGCTGGGCGTCTGGGCGCTGGCCGGCGTGGCGTTGACCGTGGCCCGTGCTCGCCTCCTGGCAGCATTCGACGCCGTGCCCGACGCTGATCGTGGTGATCGCTGGCACCAGCGCCGCGCTGACGTGGATCGGTGCCTCCTCGACATCTACGCCAAGGAGGGAAAGCGCAAGGATCGCGGGGAGCGGAAGGCAAAGCCGGCGGGTAGCAGCACCGACCAGTCGTGGGGCGAGAGGTTGATCCGCGGCGAGAGCGGGCAGCCAGCGGCGTGCGAAGCCAATGTCCGGCTGGTGCTGGAAACCGAGAGCCGCTGGAATGGTGTCCTCGGCTTCGACGAGTTCGCGTCGGAAATGGTGCTGCTCCGCCCGCCGCCGTGGGTGGAGGGCGCGGCGCGAGGTGGGTGGAAGCCTCGACCGATCACCGACGCAGGTGTCATCGAGACCGCAATGTGGATGCAGCACGAGGCCCGGATCATGGTGACGGTGCCGAAGGCACTGAACGCCGTGGCCGCAGCCTGCCGAGCGCATCCCTTCCATCCGGTCCGGGACTATCTCGATAGCCTAAAGTGGGACGGCAAGCCGCGCATCGAGCGATGGCTGACCTACTATGTCGGGGCCGAGGATAACGAGTACCACCGCGCCGTCGGTGCTCGCTGGCTAATTGGTGCGACGGCGCGGATCTACCGGCCAGGCTGCAAGCTGGACACGGCACTGATTCTAGAAGGGCCGCAGCGCCTTCGAAAGTCCACCACCGCGGCCGTGCTGGGCGGAGCATGGTTCACCGACACACCGCAGGACCTTCGCTCCAAAGATGCGATGGAGGAGCTGCAGGGCGTCTGGATTGTCGAGCTGGCGGAGTTGACGGCGCTCGGCACCGCCGGCACCGATCGGATCAAGGCGTTTCTCTCGTCCAGTACCGACCGCTTCCGTCCGTCCTATGGGCGCTTGGTGCAGTCTCACCCGAGGCA
>JARWLQ011175234.1:0-13337 GCA_031764275.1 Poicephalus flavifrons | reverse complement strand
TCTCGCCCCGTGAGTTCATCGCCAGCCAGTCATCCGCCCCAGCCACCTGTCCGGTCTGATGGGGAGCACTCCACCCCTCTCTTTTCGCCGCCACGTCTTACCGTGCGGCTCCCACCCGATCAACGAAGCATGAAAAAAGGGCCGCAGCACGTACTGCGGCCCCTGTTCGAGGACTTTCGATGTTGGACCGCGTATCGCCCTGTGGCCGCTTGAAGAGTCGTGCCTGTTGCTGGCGGTTGTCCAAAGCCCTGGCGTTACGGGGCTGGCAAACCGTCTCTCGCCAGAGGGATCGTGATCTCCGCCGCGTATCCCCCTGGTTCGACAGAGGCCGGTGAGGGCAGAAGCCGGCCGGTCTGCGCTAAGCTGGCGACGAGAAAAGGGTCGCAGGCGAGCCGCAACCCTTCTCCCACCCTAACGTAGGCTGGACAAGGAGGGTCTCTCCAGCGTCGGGCAGGCTACACTCTGGGTTGCTCCTGACAAGGTGTTCATTCAACTTTTTATCTCTGGTGAGTTTGCTTCATAATACCGGGAATCAGCGTCAGGCGTGCGGTGGATAGACCGCGTCATCGGCAGGCACTTACCATACCATCCTGCACTCAGCCGCAAACGACCCGTTAACGCCCGCCAAGCCTGTATTAGGATATAAAAGCTAATCCAGATTAAGGACAGGCGAGGTTCTGCCACTTAACGCTGTAGGTATCGCAGTATGGCCGACGCTCTGGGCGGTCCTGCTGCGGGTGGTGCGTCTGGAGACATCGTCGACCATCATCCCTGGACACCGCGTCCAGCTGCGCAGAGGGCTCTCTCTCCTAAAGTTCTCTCGTTTCCCAGATCTTTGGCTTCCTCCATAGCTCCCAAGCTGGCTGGGCTCTCGGGCCCAGCTCTTTCTTCCGTTCCCGTCTACCGGCTGAGGCCAAGCGGCAGGCCACCGAGAAGCAAACTGCTCTACGGCACCGCGATGGCCAGCTCGATCCCGTTAGGGACGCGACTACCGGTAACACGCAGGCCGGCCGTGTGGCCGAAGGCCTTCCACAATCGTTGAAGCTGCATAGTCTTAGGAACGATTATCGAAGAGCCTGACCCACCGCCCTCACCTTCTGGCAGCCTTGCCGAGTTGGAGCAGAAGATCGCAGCCGCCGAACTCAGGCTCACGCGGCTCCTGGCTTGGCTTGAACCCGAGCTTATCGACGGGCAGGACACCAAGGACATCGCGGCCGTGGTAGAAGCCGCGAAGGCCTGGCTGGTTCTGCTCAATGCCCGCAAGCGGGCCGGCTCGGGCAAGAAAGGCAAGCCTTCACGCTCCTAGCCTTGCCGCCTATCCGGTCTTTGACTGGTCATTCCGGCCCGTGTCCTAATCTGGATTAGTGCAGAGCTGCGGTTGATCTGGTCAACGATGGCAGGGCACTGCCGTTCCGGGCTGCTGTCGCTCGATTCCTTGCAACCGGGTCTCCAAAAGACCGGCCATGAAGCGGGCAGTGCATCCTCGGCCGCAATGACGCGGATGACACTCCTCAAGGGGCAGCAACATGCCAGCAAGCTCGCCGAGAGAAGTGATGCCGACCCCTAGGCAGCCCCGTGCGACCGACATCGACCGCCATGTCGGGGCCAGGATGCGTGAGCGCCGCACCCTCCTTGGCCTCACCCAGACGGAGCTAGCCGAGCTGATCGGGATCACCCACCAGCAGGTGCACAAGCACGAGACCGGGCAGGATCGCGTCTCCGTTGGTCGCCTCTATCGGATCGCCGGTGCGCTCGGGGTTGAGGTCGCCCACCTCTTTCCCGGCCAGGATCAGACACCACCCTTCGTACCGCCGCCCTACCAGAGTATGGCTCTGGGGCTCGCGCGCAACTTCATGGCCATCGCCGACTCACAGCACCGGCAGCTCGTCTGCAACCTCGCCCGTGCGCTCGCCGAGGGTGCGCCAACCGAGAAGAGCCAGCGGCTCGACATGGGGCGGAGCACGACGGCCTGAGCCAAGACGTCGCGCGCGTGGAGCAGAGTCATCTCCGTGACGTGACTACGTTCCAGAAAACGAAGCGTACGGGCCAAGGATGCCGCCCAGGGTGCAGGCACTGATCCAGGTCAGCGACAAGCGTGGTTTGTGGTGCGAACAACTATCGTGTTGCAGCACGGTCGTCGCCGTGGGCGGTCTTGCTGCAGGCGGGCCGTGCGCGTGGAAACATCGCCGGTCAGTGCTCTCGGGTACTCCGCCCAGGAGCAAGGAGAGCCTTTCGGGTCCTCTCTCGTCCCGAGGACTTTCAGCTTCCCTTGGACCAGGCCGGGTCTGCAAGCCCTGCCTGGTCCCTACGCGTATGCTGCGAGAGGTCAGATGATGAATCGGTGGGGAGTCTCTCATGCCCAGGACAGGTCTGACCAAAGCAGCCGGAACCTACAGGTGCCCGCCTTAAGGCTCGCTCTATGCGGCCATGGTCAGGTACCGCATGGCCCCAAGGGCCGACAGCACGGTCTGTGACATCTGCCGGAAGATCATGACGAGCGGGCACTCGACGCAAGCTGTCGAGCATAAGCTGCTCAAAGCAGCGAGCGTGCCGAATTAGGCCAAGGTCGGACCTGACGCTAATCTGGATTATTGTTCGTCCTCCTGCCGCGCGCTAGACTATTTCAGCGATTGGTGTGGTCGATATCGACTCAAGCAGGGCTGCGGTTTCCACATGATCGCCAGCAGCACCAGCGGACAGGGGCACAGCCTCGTAGATATGGTGCTAGCCGTGTGCGAAGTGACGCTGGCCTATATGCAGCGCAAGGAGCTGGACATGCGGGATGAGAAGGTAGTGGCGGTGATCGAGAAGCAGGTGGACAGCACGCTACGGCGGTGGCAGGGCGTGATTGTCGAGCGAGTGACGATCGGACCGCAGGCGGTAGGGTGGAGGGCTAAGCAAGCGGCATGAGGATGCAGCAACATGGACATTCTTTAGCTTGATGCTAATCTAGGTCAGCTACGCTGGTGCGCAGCCTTCTTGCCTAGTCTGTAGGGGCCGCGACTGCTATCGCGGCCCCGAACTCTTATATAGGAATATCGAACCTATTTAGATGCAGCTGACACCCGAGGCTATAACCGGCTTCAGCAACCCCGGTAAGCTACGCTGCATGGAACAGAACAACCTCGCCGAGCTCCGCGCCGTGCTCGGCGAACTGCTTGAAAATCGCGAGGCCATGGCCGAGCTTGCCGTAACCCTGGACAGGCCAGAACTGCTGGAGCTACGAGACGCGACCATTGCCGCCGCACGGGGTGCGCTTGAGCAGCCGGGGCTGGCCGGGGTGATCCGGTTTACGGACTGTTTAGCGCGTGAGCGGGGAGCGTTGAGGCACAATAGCAAGGGGCCTAAGGCTCGACGAGACTAGCATTGACTGAACTGCTGGTTAGAGTGGCCAGCGCGAGAGTCGCTCGACAGTTGCAGATGTCGTGCGGCTCTCGCACCCGCTGAGCCGGTGCCGGCCCAAAGAAAAGGGCCGCAGCTCGTGCCACGGCCCAATAGGAGTAGAGAATGCTGAAAACCCTGAGTCGCTTCAGCACCGCTGATCGTACATCTCTGATGGTTCTCTGCAAGTGAGAAATGCGCGTATAAGTTCTAGGTTCGCGGGCCGTTCATCGGGAAACGGTCCCTCTACCTCGCTACCTCCCACAAGAGCTGCTGACCTTTGCCCGGCCGGGAGCGCCACGCCTCGACGGTGTTGCGTGCGCAGGATCTTGCACACCTTCCGCGTCTCCAGCTCCCACGCCTTCGCGTCCTCGGCATCCCCGCCTACATCGGCCAGAACCCGCGTCGTGTGATCTCCGCCGTCGTCACCGGCCCTTCTGCCACCCGCAGCACGTCCAGTACGGTCCGCGTGGCGATATGGCCAGGATTCGCCCAGCCATAGGGCTTACGGACCTGCCGGGCCTCGATCCTCTCTAGCGTGATGTCCTGGGTTTGGATTTGGCCGGGGCCTGCCGGCAAGCAGCCGTTCGTGGCGGCGGTGCCGACCAGCAACGACCGCCGGCTGCGCTTGCTCGAGCGGTGCCCACCCAGGTAGGCGTCGTCCATCTTCACCCGGTCGGTGAGCAGCTTCCTGGCCTTGCGAGCGATCATCACCTGCATGATCTTCTGTTTGAGGCTCCAGACGTTGGTCTGCTTGATCCCCAGCCGGCGACCGAGCTGATCCCGTTCTTGGGGGTGGCAACCAGCCAGATGGCCAGAAGCCACGTGGTCAGCGGCAGCTTGGTGGCGTAGAAGATGGTGCCGACGGTGAGCGAAACCTGGTGCCGGCAGGTGCGGCACTGCACCTTGGCTCGGGTGCGCAGCTGGGTGCCCCCGCTGCCACCGCAAACCGGACAGACAAAGCCATCCGGCTAGCGCAGCTTCTCCACCACCGCCGGCACCGCTCTTCCGTGCCGTAGGCCGAGCGGAACTCGGCCTCGCTCAGGCCCCGCACCCGGGATGCCAACTTGCCTGCCGTTTCGGTGCTCCCGGCCAAGCCTAACCCGCTGAGAAACATAGCTCAAAACCACTGACGTTCCAGGTTGATCAGGTTAGCGCTTAGCGATAGAGGTTGTATGCGTTGCAAAACAGCTCTAACCAATAGTTAACTCATTTTTGCAGGAGAAGCGGCATGGCGAAGAGGCTTGGTACATTTCTAGCGGCTGCGGCGCTGCTGAGCGTTGCGGGCGTCAGCGGGGCTTCGGCCGGCCTGATCAACACGCGCGACGATCCGAAGAAGCCGTCGGTGTTCCAGGCCAATGGCCTGACCTTCAGCATCAACGTCGCCGACATCACTGCCAACGACAAGATCAACAAGCGCGGCATCAAGAAGGGCCTGACCTCGATCTCGTTCCTCGGGTTCGTGACCAGCAACCCGAAGCTGGTGTCGAGCTACTCGCTTGATCCGAACACCGGCAACATCCTGATCAACTTCAAGCCCGGCTTTACCGGCACGGTGAACATCCGCTACGCGGCGCAGGGCAAGAAGGGCGGCCAGTTCCTGGGCGAGGTCTCGCGCTCGAAGCTGAAGGTCAATGTCGTCAGCCCCTGAGGCTGACGCGACATAGGCCAGTACGTCTGACGAGGGAGCGACGGGACAGCAGCCTTCGCCGCTCTTTTCGTTTAATGACAAAGCCGTTTTGCCCTCGGCGATGAACCGTGCCTGCTAACGCTAGACGCAGGGCTTGGACACCCCGCCCGACGTATGACAGCGCTCGTGCCCAGGCCATCGGCGGTAGCCAGGATGATCTAGGCCCGCCAGACATGCTTCTGCGGACTGTTACGATCGGCCACTAACTGCTTCCAGGCGAGCACGGTCGGCGACCGGAACCTCGATGCTGATCTTCTTGCGCATCCGGTTGAGATGGGGCCAGTACGACAGAATGGGAACCAAACGTCTCGGTCAGTCCACTAGCTAGATGTTTGGTCCCGGAATGAGGTGGCGCGGGTTGATTTTGAACGAGGCGGGGTCGTTCTTCCAAGCGTCGTAGAAGGCCTGGAAGCGTGTCCGCCATTGCAGCGCCTTGAGGTGCTTAGCGAAGTTGTAGACCACCAGGAAGGTTTGCAGGTAGGCCTTAAATTTCTTCAAGGTCTCGTAGTGGAACGTCTTAGAGGTAGCCTCATCCACTGTCCGGTTCATTCGCTCGGCTTGGTCGTTGGCCCAAGGATGGTAAGTCTTGGTACGCTTGTGCTTAATGCCGTGCTCGTTGCAGATGCGGTCGAAGGGATGGACCATCCTGTCTTACTTGCTGGCGGCACAACGGGTGAAAGCGACGCCGTTGTCGATCAGCACAGTACGGATACGGTAGGGGAAGACAGCTACGACCCCGCAAATGAAATGAGTGCCCTTTTTACAAAGGTGTGCCTCGGATTGACCGATGAATGCTTAATTTTCTTAAATTATAGCAGAACTTATTACAGCAAAAATTAGAGTTTTTTTTCGCGCAAAAGCTAGTAGATGTTATTTTCCTGAGCATGTGTTTGGCAGAGAAAGGACAGGTCTCTTGCCTGATGAGAAACCCCGGCCTGGATGGGTGTACCAGCTAACTGACCAGCCGCTACCTAACCCTGCTACGGCGGTTCAGCTTACCACGCCTGTTGATAAGAGCATTGACGGCTTCGCCGAAGCAGACGCACGCCTTAAACACCTTTTTCACTCAGCGGCAGAGCAGGTACGATCGTCCAGCGAGACCCAGCTAGTGGACCGCGGCAAGAATGAGGCTAGCGAGAGCGACCACCCATTCGCCGATAACGAAAGGCATATCCAGGAGGTAAGCAGGCAGAGTGATCTCGGTCGCGCTGAGGTCGGGGAAGTAGACCCTATTGGCGAACCCGTTCCTCGTCGGCCGACCCTGCTCCAGTACTCATCGGAACCGACTTCCGCGCCAGTGGACGATGACCAGCGCTGGATGGAGAAACTTCGACGCAACGAGATCGGCTTCTTAACCACCAGGATCGAAGAGCTGGAACAGCAGATCCGCCGGCGCACCATCGTGCTCGTCGGCGCGACTGTGTTTGGAGTGTTGAGCGCTGCCACCGCTGTCGGTCTCGTGGTGGTTCGGCATTCCGAACTTCTACGGGCAGGTCAGGCGCCCACGGCAGCCATCGTCCCGAATGCACGGTTCAATCCGCCACAGACGGCTGAGAACTCCGATCCGCCGACACCTTTCGAACCATTGCCCACGTCTCCAGCAAATGAGGCTGCGGCGCCAGAGCCATCGGCCGAGTTCACCGAGGCACCCCGGATCGAGGTACCCCCACGTTCCCTTCCACAGACCGATCCGCTTCCGGCCGAGTCCCCAGCCGCTATGATCGAGCCCAGGCAGGCGGCGGACCTCGCGCCGGCTTTAGGTGAGCCGGATGCTGCCCGTGCCGGTGCACCCCCTCCAAGCCCCCCAGTGCTGGTCGATCCTGGACCGGTGGGTTCCTCGCCTGACGTGACTATGGGCATGGCAGAAAAGTCGGCAGCCATGCCGCCGACCCAGGCAGCCATAGCATCGCCTGCCGCACCCTTTGTGGTCTACTTCTTCTCGGTACGCCCCTCGACCCTGGTTCCGAGCGCGTGGCAGCGGCTCACAGAGCGCTATCCCGACCTAGCGGGTCTTGAGTTGCGGCCGACCCGACCGGTTGACATCCTTGGTAAAGGCACTTTCTTTGCCGTCGAGGCTGGCGCGTTCGCGACAAGGACCGAAGCGCAAGCCGTCTGCAATCAGCTCCGCCCGCAAGGCCAGTCCTGCAAGGTTCTCGCACCATAGTGCTCTGGAATGCCACCAGGACTGAGCCAAGGCAGAAGCTATGGTAGGCTTCTACCCCATCTTTTATAATGTGACTTCCAACCCAAGCCTCCGCAGCTAACCACCGCTCAGAAGTTAAGGGTCAGAGCGATCCTGGGGGCGACCTCCGTGTCGCCACGTTCGAGGTCCTGCTCCATGGCCAGGGTGCTCTCCAGCTCCAGGAGGCCGTTGTAGGTCAGGTTGGCGCCGAGCGTGAGCCCGGCCAGCCGGGTCGCCGGGCGCTCGATGGTCTCGGTCCGCGTGCTGCCCGAGCCGGCTTCCCTGACGCGCAGCTCGTAGTCGTCCTGGGCGAGACCGTGGATGTAATAGAGCCCGCCCTGCAAGGTCAGGCTGGTCCGCTCGCCCAAGGCGATGGGATCCAGCGCCGCGTCGAGGCCCAAGGAGACCAGGGTGTCGCTGACCTCGGAGGCGGCGAAGCTCTCGTCGGCGAAGTAGGCGCTGCCCACGGTGAAGCCGTCGATCTTCTGCGTCTCGTAGCCGAGCTCGGCCCAGGGGGTCACGAGCAGGGCCTTCTTCCGCAACGGATAGCCGATCCGCTGCGAGACCGAGCTTGTGTTGCCGTCGAACGAGACCTTGTCGCGCCGATCCGAGCGCTCGTCGAACTCGCTCATCCGGTAGCGGTCACGGCTGTAGGCCAGGCGGGTCTCGAGTTCGAAGCCGCCGAGCCGCTGCTGGACGTAGAGATCAACCGTCTTTGAGGCGAGGCTGGAGCCCGAGGCCGAGTTGTCCTGCCCGTTCCTGGCCGCGTCCGCATAGTCGGACATGACCATGCCGAGCCTGGTGCCGTTCGAGAAGCTGTAGTTGAAGCCGACGCCGCCATCCTGCTCGTCGGGCGCAAACGCTTCCGTGAACCCGGCCCGGGTCGGGTCGCTCTGCTCCGCATCGGGAAGCGGAGCCTCGCCGACTGGGAAGGCGGTCAGCCCGAGACGGCTTTCCTCCGGCAGGGCGGCAAGGCTCGCCGCAAGGCCGGCCCGCGTGTCCTGCTGCCGCTGGCTGCTCGTTCGCCGGCCGAGATCCATGGCCTTGGCCAGGCTGCCACCACGGTTGGCACGCCGCTCCATCGCCTCCTGCACGGCGGCAACCTCCTCGGCATCGGGCGTGTCCTCGCCCTTGTCGAGGCTGCCGTCGACCGCAAGCAGCGCATCGCCGTTGCCGCGGCCGGTGTAGACGAGGGTGAACGTCTTGCCATCCTCGGAGAACGAGTTGGCGAGGAAGTTGTAGTAGAACCCACGCGTGTCGATCCGCTTCTGCGGGTCCTCGAGCGTGGTCTGGGTCACGGTCTTCCACGGCCCCCAAGGGTTCTTGCCCTCGAGCAGCGTGAACTTGCCGGCGGCATGCTCGGTATGCTGGGTGGCGACGAGGTAGCGCTTCAGGCCCTTGACGTAGGTGGCGCTGGTGGTCCAGCCGACGCCCTTGGGATCGACGATCGTGGCTTTGGCGTCGGCGACGTTGCGCGACCATTTGGCGCCGGAAGCATCGGACCCTGCATAGAAGTCCCAGCTGTCGCGGTCCATCAGGTCAGCCTTGCGCGGCACTCTCAGCAGGGTGATCTCGCCGCCTTTCGAGCCTTTCTGGATGGCGAGAACGCCGTTGCGCACGGGGTCATGGCGTGCAGCGTAAGCGTAGACATACTCGCCCGCGTCGCGGTTGTTCTTGCCCGCCTGCAGGAAGCCCGGCTCCAGCAAGCGCTCTGGAGGATCCTTGGTGAAAGCCCAGTTCGCCCGCCGCCAGTTGTTCGTGCCGATCGGCGCCTTGTAGAGACGGGCCTCCGTATAGCCGTCATCGCCCCGGCTGGGCGTGACAAACATGTAGAGATCATCGTCGACGGCCAGGATGGAGCGCGACTTCCCGTGCAACCCCTTCCCACCGCAAGCGCCGGCCACGCCGCTCTTGGACCTGTCGGTCGGCCCGCCGAACGAGGGCAGGCAGGAAGCGATCGTGGGCCGACGCCCACCGATGAGGTTCTCGCCTTTGAGCGAGCCGGCATCCTTGCCCGTGAGCTTCGCAACCCCGAGGCTGACATAGTCTTCGCGCGAGTTGTCCTCGACGAAGCCCATGCCATCGCCCCAGTTGCTGTAGACGAACCCGTCCGCAGCCCAGGTCGTGGGCCAGTTGTCGCTCTCGGCAGCCTTGCGTTGCAGGCTCGACCAGTCGAGCTTGAAATTGGAGAGAAAGCTGCTCGCCGGGTAAGGTCCCTCGGCAGCGATCACGGGTGATGCCGTTGCCAAGAGGCTGGCTGCCAGAACAGCAAGGCCGAGCCGCCTTGGTGGCCGATCGCGGAGCATGGTGTCTCTCCAAATCCGGGTCTGCACAGGCGTTTAGCGGCGAGACGGCTCGCCTGAGATGGAAGCGCCTACCTCAAATCCCTTGTACGGCAACTACCGGTCCCGCACTGATCTGGATCAGTGTCAGCTTGTCTTGGCTTACCGAGTAGTACCTTGTTATGCTCGTGTTGCTTGCCAAGCACAGAAACAACACGGCCTTATCAACGAATACCATGCAGCTCGGCGCTGGCACATTCTCATGCTGATCCTCTCTCCACCCTCTTGCCTCTAATGCCCCTTGTCGGAGAGCAAGCCGTTGCCGTCAGAGGGTTCATACCGCCCAGCTTGGCGCTCACGGGAGGATGGGCAACCTGGTCGCCCGCAGTTCCTCACCTGTCGTCAGCGCAACAGATAGTAGGGGCGAGGACGGGCCGAGCCATCCTCACCCCCTGCTCGCTTAGCTCAGAAGCGCAGGCCGAGATCCAGGCCGCCCCAGAGGATGCTCTCATCCCAACCGGAGTCAGCGCTGCACCGGCCTACAATCACGGCCTTCCGCCTCGAGCCGCTTGCACGCGGCCTGGGCCTCGGCCCGGGTCGCAAAGGCACCACCAATGACGCGGTAGAAGGTGCCTTTGCCTGGAATGTCGACCGGCTCGGGCGTCCCGGGCTCGAGGCCAGCGAGGCTGGGGTAGCGCCGAGCCAAGCGCCGCCATTCCCCGGCCACCTCCGCCAGAGCACGTACCGAGGCAACGTGGATCGCAAACTGTGCACGTGGCGATGCCAGCTCGGCCGGTGCCGGTGGTTCAGCCGCCGGGGCGGGGATGACGGCTGCTGACGGTGGGCTCACATCCGCTGCGGGTGGAGATGGCATGGCTGGCTCGCCTGAAGCAGCCTTGCTCTGATCTTCCGGAGGCGGTTCGAGGGAGGCGAGTTCCTGAGCCGGCATGGCGAGAGGCGATGGGGGCTCCTTATTGTTCGTCTCTGGCGCTGCGACCGTTTCCTCAAGTGGTACGGAGGCCGCTTCAGAGGGCTCAGGAGCTGATGGACCTTCAGGAGTAACCAAAGTGGAGTTCTCCGAGAAGGTGCCCTCGCTCTGCATGACCTCCGGCGAGGGCACTTCCTCAAGCACGGCCGGTGCCGATGCTGGTGTGTCTGCCTCCGGCACCGGCTGTTGGCTGGGGTCACGGCCGTCTGCAGACGCCACTGCCGCAGAACCAGTCTCGTGGCCGGCCGAGTCGGGTCTCGGATCGCTGGTGGCCAGAGGCTCTGTCTCAGCATCCTTCTCACTAGCTGCTGGAACAGCAGCGGGCAGTGGCGTTTCTGCCTGGTCGGCGACCTGGGGCTGGTCAAGCTCGCGTGTCGGGCGCCAGGCGGCGTAATAGCTGGCAGCGCCTAGGCCAGCGGTAAACAAGACCAGAGCAGCGACCTTCACATAGGAGCGATGCTGACCTGCAGCATCAGAGCGATTGGAGGGCTGGTCCGCCGGCCCAGCTCTGGAGTCGGCCGGTGCTACCAGCAGCTCAGTCAGGGCCTCGTCATCAAGGCCGAGGTGCCTGGCATAGCTGCGCAGCAAGCCAACATGGTAGACGGCGGCTGGGATGCGCTCAAACTCGCCGAGCTCGAAGGCTTCCAGGTAAGAAGGCCGGATGTGGAGCTCGGCGGCGGCATCAGCAATGGCCTCGCCGCGGCTCTCCCGCGCCTCGCGCAGCAGGCGGCCGATCTTGCGCGGTGCTTCCCTGTTACGGGCCTCGGCCGTAGCCGACAGGCTGATCGTCCTTGGCGTCATGAGCCCTCTTACCCTCGATACCAGCTACGCCAACGCATGAGGCTGTACGCCGAGGTAGCAGGAGGAATGCACCCTTGAAACCCAACCTGCGTGGGCGATGCAGCGGTCACCATGCCAACGGCTACCCCGGCAAGCAACTTCGCTGGATGGATGGCACTCACCCTCTTGCCCATAATGCTGCTTGGCGAGTCACAGACTTGCCGATCTTTGGTGTTCCTGTGATCGGACGTGAGCACCGCCAGCCGGAAAAGACTCAGCCCGGATCCTCTTCATCAGTTCTCTACCTCGATCGGACGCCATCTAGCCTCAGACGAAGCCGGTTGCGCAGTAGACCAGGATGACGAAGAGGACGGCTGCGATAAGCGGGTTCGGCATCGGGCTTGGCCGTAATGCCGACCGCCAACCGCTGCTCAGGCGCGTGCCGGGTCAGCATCTAACGGCAGGCGGCCGTCCGGCGTGTAGCGATCCACAGCGTTCGGGAGCTCGCGCGAGAGCCTGGCCAGCAGCTCCTCCCGCGACAAGCCGGTCTGCCGGGACAGCGTCGCGAGCACGTCGGGGCCGATCGCCTGCTCGACCTGCCGCGGCGCGATCTCGCCGTTCGGGCCGGTCCTCACCCAGGAGTCCGCCGTCTCACCGTGGCCAGACTGCTTGAAGCGGTCCAGGAGCTCGCTCAGGCCACCGCCGATGAGCGAGCCTGCGCCCGCCCCGCCGAAGGAGGAGGCGAGACTGCCCAGCATGCCGCCGAGGCCGGCCGGCCGGCCGCCGACGGCTGTTCCGCCCTCCCCGGTGGATGCCGCCCTCCCGAGCATTGCGGCGATCTTGTCTCTGTTCTGGTAGCCGGCGACGGCCAGCAGCCCGAGAAGGGCGGTCATGGAAGGCAAACCACGGCTCATGGTCGTTCTCCACCTGCTGTGATGCGCGGCAACGCCCGAAAGCGGGCCACTCTCAAAAGATCTTGCGTCAGAGAGAAGAGCTGCTGCCGCGACGGCCGGCGATGATCCCCCAGATGGCAAGCACGATCACCGCGCCGACCACGGCGCCGATCAGCCCCGCTCCTTCGCCGGCGTGATACCAGCCGACCGCCTGGCCGAGAAAGGTGGCGAGAAAAGCCCCGACGATGCCGAGGATCGCGGTCATGACGAAGCCCGCGGGCTCGTTCGGCCCCGGCATGATGAACTTTGCCACAACGCCGGCGATGAAGCCGATGATGATGGTCCACAAGATACCCATGCTACGCTCTCCCGCTGATGGGGTTGCAGCTCAGATCCGGCTGTCGGGCGGGGCCGGCGGAACGCCGACCCCGCTTTGTCACTGTCTAGGAGCCGCTGCGGTCACGCGTGGTCGACGTCGTGGTCCCGCCGACGACGTCACCCCGCGCAACCTCGCCGGTACGCGTGTCCTCGACCTCGACCTCGGTGCGCCGCACCTTGTCGCGCACGGTCTCGACGCGCTCCTCGGCCTCCTTGCCGATGACGATCTCCTCCCTCACCCGCACGTCCTTGGAGACCACGGCCTCCTCGTCATGCTCGGTGAGCTCGATCGTGCGTTCCTGGAAAGCGTCGAGCTCGCCGGGGGTGGCGGCACGGTCGACCGGACGGCGCTCAAGCGTG
Organism: Poicephalus flavifrons; assembly: GCA_031764275.1. Lineage (NCBI taxonomy): Eukaryota > Metazoa > Chordata > Aves > Psittaciformes > Psittacidae > Poicephalus > Poicephalus flavifrons. Next base: position 403 of record JARWLQ011175234.1, on the reverse strand, counting down.
ATCCGCTCGTCGCGCAGCGTCACCTGCTCCTCGACCGGCGTCTCGACGATGTAGCTGCGCACCCGCACACCACCGCGCTCGACGGCCCGCTTGCCAACCTTGAGCTGCTCCTCGACCAGCTGGATCGAGCCCTCGTCGCCGGCGGCACCCGTGCCGACCGCACCGGTAGCACGCGCAGCCGTGCGCTCGGTCGCGGCGAAGCCCGCCGCGGTGCTCCCTACCGTAGCTGTGGTCGCTGTCGTCGCCGTCGTGCCCGAACTCCAGCCTTCCTTGCGCCAGCTCTCGGTCCGGGTGTCGACGTCGACCGCACCCGACTGCTCGAGCGCGTCGTGCGCCCGATCCAGCAGGTCCCCGCTCACCGAGGCGGTCAGCAGGTAGCCGCCGCGGCGCAGGCCCTCGGCAT
>JARWLQ011170736.1:0-13433 GCA_031764275.1 Poicephalus flavifrons | reverse complement strand
AGCCGCACATCGTCCATCACCCACTTGCAGCACAGCCAGCCAGGCTAGGGGAATGTGGCAGCGCCGCTCCGCTTACGGACAGATGGAAGCACGGGATGGCAAGTCCGTCATGCGCCGCATCCCTGGACGCACACCGGGGCCGCTCTTTAGCTGTCTTGTTGACGCGGGTTCCGGCCGTGCGGAGAGCCTGCTGTGGGATGATCAATCCCAGCGACTGTTCTGGGTTGATACTCCGGCCGGGTGCTTGCTCGCCGTTAGCCTGACGTCAGGAGTTGTTCAATCGTGGACGCTGCCGTGCCCGATCGGAGCCATCTCACTCTGCATGGATGGCCGAATGCTGCTGGTTCTGCTGGACGGCATCTACCTGTTCGACCTGCGCACGCACGACCTGCACTTCCACGCCGCCCTTGACGCGGGTTATCGAGGCAGCCGGCTGGAAGGCAAGGTAGGCCCGGATGGCGCCTTTTGGATCAGCGGCGTGACCCACGCCGGCGCTGGTCTATTGCTGCGGCTTGCCCGGCACGGAACCCTGACCAGGGTCACACTGGAAGGCGCAACAGAGCCATCCGGGTTGGAATGGAGCGCGGACGGTTCAGAGGTGTTCGCCGTTGACCTGCACGACGGTCGGCTCGGGCGCTGGATGTTCAATCCGGACACCGGGCAGGCGTCGCGCCACGTCCGGTTCGATGCCCACGGCGGCACGCCTGCCAAGCCGTATGGGGGCGCGGTGGATCAGAATGGTGCCTACTGGACCTGCGACATCTTAGAGGGACCGTCCGGAGAGACACCTGGGACGACCAAGCGACTGTGCGGATCACCTTGCCCGCTCATGCCCCCACCACGTGCTGCTTCGGTGGTCCCGATATGAAACTGCTGTTCACCGGAAGCCAGCGCGCTGGACTGGGTATGGCGGCGTTGGTCAAGTTCCCGCTTGCGGGTGGCATCTTCATGGCCCCAGTTGACGTTCCAGGAGTGGCGCCCAGGCGCTTTGACATCGCCAAGTAGGCTGCCAAAGGCCGGAATGGACCGATGCACCCGAACGATCGCCGTTTTGCGGCACGGCAGCCTGCCGTGCCGCAGGCAAGGGCAGCTTACTGCGGCAGATGTGGTCCTGGCGTCACGCGCAGAGCTGCTGCCCCAAGCCGAACGAGGCGCCGGACAAGCGCACGCAGGCCGTCCCAGACAGCCATTGCGATTTGCTGGTTGCCTTCATGCGTCCGGATCAGGGCTTCCCCGGCGAGTTCAATGCTCTTCATAACGGTCATCCTCGTGTTGCCTGCCAAAGTTCGGCAGCGTGCAGCCATAAGGACGCTTCCTCTATTATGTTGCACTGCAACATGAGCCTCCCTTGCCTCTCGAGCAAGGGCTCGATTGTCACAGTGCGGCACGACGGCATTGCCGCGGCCTGGCCGTTTCGCAAAATGCGCCGTTGCAGCCAACCCAGAGGTTCCTGCTGAGGCTTGGCGCCCGCGTTATGGCCATGGTCACGCCCACGGTGCGCTGGCCGTTTAACTTGGACACATGCGAGCCGGCTGCAATGTCGGCTCTGGTGCTAACAACCGTGCAGCCGTTGCAGGAGCGGCTGCTTCGGTTATTAACCCAGCACGGGCACGCGTCTCGCGGTCGGTGCGAGATCAGCTTGAGCGTCATGGCAGGCGGTCGGCTTGGGGTGCCTGGTCATCCTGACCTTAGTGGGCGCTGGTGCGCTTGGATGCCGGGCAGGGCAGGAAGCTCACGGCTGCTGGCCTGACCAAGCCATGAAGACCGCTATGCCGCTATCAGCCGCGACCGACGAACGGCATTGCAGTCGCCATGACAGTCAGGGACAGGATGTTGGCATCAAGTGGAAGCGAGGCCATCAGCGCCACCGACCGGGCGACGTTTTGCACGTCCATCAACGGCTCCGGCGTCACGGTTCCGTTGGCCTGCGGGACGCCCTTGGCCATGCGTGCCGCCATGTCTGTCTGTGCGTTGCCGACATCGACCTGGCCACAGGCTATGTTGAAGCGGCGGCCGTCCAAGCCGATCGTCTTTGTCAGGCCGCTCACGCCGTGTTTGGTCGCCGTATAAGGCGCAGAGCCGGGCCGCGGCGCGTGGGCGGAGATGGAGCCGTTGTTGATGATCCGCCCGCCCTGCGGATTCTGGTCGCGCATCATCCGGAACGCGCCGCGCGCCACCCGGAATACGCCGGTCAGGTTCACCGCCAGCACGGCATCCCACTGTGCGTCGGTCAGGTCGCCGAAGTTGGTGGACGGCGTGTTGCCGCCGGCATTGTTGAACAGCACGTCCAATCGGCCCCACGTGCGTCCGAGCGTGGCAAACAGGGCATCGACCGAAGCTGGGTCGGTCACGTCCGTGGGCACGACAAGGGTGGAGGCATTGCCGGCCATTCCGGCTGTTTCCTCCAACTGCCCGCGGCGGCGCCCGGCGAGGCCCACTGTGAAGCCATCCCTTGCCAACGCCAGGGCGGAGGCACGGCCGATCCCGCCGCTGGCGCCCGTCACGAGTGCGAACCTGGTCACAGCGGGGATCTTTCTATCTGTGCGGGCAGAGGTGCCGGCGGAGCGCACTCTTAGTCCCTGAGCACCATGATAGCCTATCAAAGCTACACATAGTAGTCAAGACATCTGACAGGATGGTCAGCTATATATGCTATCCCAGCAAGCTATCCGTGTCCGATCCGCACAACCTGTCAGTCAATCTTACGAATTGCATTGCGCTTGCACCCGTGTTCAGGCCAGCTTGCCCCTCAGGCCGAACGGCCGTTCCGAGGGAGCGTTCATGTCCATCACCACCAAGCCGGACCCGCAGCAACATGATAGCCGTCCGTCCGAGAGACCAAGCCGGGCGCGCTACGCCATGCTGGCGCTGATCTTGATCGCGACCATCATCAACTACGTGGACCGCGTGAACATCTCGGTGGCAGCACCTTTCCTGGCCAAAGACCTCGGCATCGACAAGGTCCAACTCGGCCTCATCTTCTCGGCGTTCTCGTGGACTTATGCCTTCGCCCTAGTGCCAGGCGGTTACCTCGTCGATCGGTTCGGCTCCCGGCTTATGTATAGCGTCTCGCTGGTCGCCTGGTCGGCCGCCACCGTCATCCAGGGTTTCGCGTCCGGCTTCGCATCGCTATTCGTGTCGCGTCTCGGCGTCGGCCTGATGGAAGCGCCGGCATTCCCGGCGAACACCCGTGCGGTGACCATGTGGTTCCCTCAGCGCGAGCGCGGGCTTGCCACCAGCATCTTCCTGGTCGGCCAATACGTGGCTACCGCCCTGTTCTCGGGCCTGCTGCTGTGGCTGACCGTCAGCTACGGCTGGCGCGCCGTGTTCTTCGTCACTGGCGGCATCGGCGTCGTCTTCGGCTTCGTTTGGCTGGCCCTGTATCGCGACCCCTTGCAAAGCCGCCGGATCAACCAGGCGGAGCTCAGCTACATCGAGGAGGGCGGGGGCTTGGCGCGCAACGCCGCGCAGTCGCCTGTGACGGTGCGGCAAGTCATGCAGCTGTTCCGCTACCGGCAGATTTGGGCGGTCTGCCTGGGAAAGTTCGCCAGCAACTCCGCCCTGACCTTCTTCCTGACCTGGTTCCCAACCTACCTGATCGAGGAACGCAGGATGACGATGCTGAAGGCCGGCATCTTCACGGTGCTGCCCTACCTCGGCGCCACGGTCGGCATCCTCGCTGCAGGTGCCATCTCCGACATGCTCATCCGGCGCGGCGTCTCCATGTCGTTCGCCCGCAAGCTGCCGCTGGTCGTCGGCTCGGCACTCGGCATGTCGATCATCCTGGTCAACATCACCGACTCGAACGAGCTTTGCATCGCCATCCTGACGCTCGCCTTCTTCGCCCAGGGCATCTCGTCCACGTCCTGGGCCGCCGTGTCGGAGATCGCGCCCAAGGAGCTGATTGCGGTCACAGGCGGCGTCACCAGTTTCGCTGCCAACCTTACCGGCATCATCACCCCGGTCGTGATCGGCATCATCGTCCAGCGCACCGGCTCCTTCGTCTGGGCGATAAACCTGGTCGCGTTCCTGTCGCTGTGCGGCACGCTCTCATACTCACTGCTGCTCGGACGCATCCACCGCATCGTCCTCGTCCCGGAGGATGCCCACCATGCCGCCTGACCCGCGCCCCGGCCCCGTCCTGCTGGCGGCGACCCTCATGCCGTCCGTGGTGGACGCACTCGGCCAGGCGCTCCACGTGCTTGACGGCCGCGATCCCTGCCAGCGGGCGCGCCTGGTCTCGGATCATGCAAGCAGCATACGCGCCATCGCCACTAATGCGCATGATGGCGCGTCCCGTGACCTCATATCGTCGCTGCCGAGGCTGCGGCTGATCGCCTGCTTCAGCGCCGGCGTCGATCATATCGCTATGGACGCTGCCGCCGAGCGGAACATCGTAGTCACCTCCACCTCCGACGCTTTGGCAGATGACGTGGCGGACGTCGCCATCGCCAAATGCCTGCTGCTTCTGCGCGGCTTCAAGCAGGCCGACAGCTTCGTCCGTGATGGCAGCTGGATGCACGGCGCCTTTCCGCTCGGCCGCTCGTTGAAGGGCCGTCGAATGGGCTTGATCGGCATGGGCGCGATCGGCAGCGCCATCGCTCGCCGTGCGGATGCGATGGGCATGCACCTGGCCTACACCGCGCGCACTGAGAAAGCCGTCGGCGTCGCGCGCTACGTCTCGTCCGTGCAGGCCCTTGCAGAAGCGAGCGACATTCTGGTGGTTTGTTGCCCTGCAACCCCTGAGACGAGGCATCTGGTCGATGCTGCCGTCCTGGTGGCACTCGGCCCAGCTGGCTACCTGGTCAACATCGCGCGCGGCAGCATTGTCGATGAGGCGGCCTTGGTCGTGGCCCTCCAGCACGGCCGGATCGCCGGCGCCGGCCTCGACGTGTTCGAGGACGAGCCGCATCCTCATCCCGCCTTGTTGACGATGGATACCGTCTCACTGTCACCGCATCTCGGAAGCGGGACGCACGAGGCAAGGGCGGCGATGGGCCGGTCGATGATCGGCAGCTTGTTGGGATATTTTGCAGACCACAAGCCGTAGCGCCGCACGGTCGTGCAGAGTGGGCAAGGCTGATCTTCGTGGCTCTGCCGCTCCGGCGCACGAACGCACTCCCCGTAAGAAGGTGCTGCTACGGCTGCTCTAGCCTCGGTAGCCTGTGCATCAGCGAGACGTGCGGCCTGCGCGTGCGCGACCTGCAGCTCAACGGCGACGCCGGGCAGGTCACGGTGTTCGGCAAGGGCGGCAAGACCCGCGTCATGCTGCTGAAGGCCACCATGTGGACCGACTTGGCCTGGCTGCGCGGGCCTGCTCCCGACGCCGCGGTGTTCCGCTTGCGCGAGGGCGGCGGGGCGCTGGACCCGAGCTAGGTCCACCGCGTCGTCGAGATCGCGGCCAGGCGTGCCGGGCTGTCAGCATCCGTGTCGGCGCATTGGCTCCGCTCTGCCCACGTCAGTCACGCGCTGGACTGCGGCGCCCCGGTCCACCTAGTGCAAGCCACCGTTGGACACGCCAGCCTCGCCACCGCCAGCCGATACGCCCACGCCAGGCTCAGCGACAGCTCCTCGCGACGCCTGTCAGGGTGACTGAGGTGGTCCCATCCGTTTGGCTCTCCCGCATTTTGATATTGGTGGCAAATTCGATCGTTTGTTCTTTCACAGCGCTGGCAATCACCCAATGACAATATATTTGCTACAATATTGTTCTTTGTAAATTGTAGTTTCTTCTCGGGTAGGCCAGGCGACTTCGCCACCAGTGTCACTTTGTGTGTTTGAACAAGCGCCGAACTGGTAGCCTTTCCCGATACGGCGGCCATGCATTGCTTTTAAAGAGATGTTTGACGGACAGGCGGGGTTCCGGCCGGCGCCGGTTGGGTCTTCGCCAATACAAATTTCATGTGAGCAAAAACAATGACGTAGGTCGAATTCCAGCAGGGTTATGGTTCGGCGCTTATCCACAGTCCGCCGCTTGATCTCCGCCCCTGGGTGGCGCCTTCGTCGGCCGGTGATGGCCGGCGTCGAATCAGCTATAATGTATGGCAATTCTCACGTCGCGCCGGGTAAACCCGTGCCGCAGCCAGCCATCGCCGGAAGGAACCCCCATGGATCTCCCGATCAACACGTTCAAGCGCGCCATCAAGGCCGGACGGCAGCAAATTGGCTTGTGGAGCAGCCTTGCGAGCAATCTTTCCGTCGAGGTCCTGGCCGGGTCGGGCTTCGATTGGCTGCTGCTGGACACCGAGCACTCGGCGAACACCCTGCCAATGGTGCTGAGCCAGTTGCAGGCGGCGCAAGGCGGCACGGCGCACCCCGTCGTGCGCCCAGCCTGGAACGACCCGGTCATTCTGAAGGGCTACCTCGACGCCGGGGTGCAGTCGTTCCTCATCCCCTATGTGCAGGATGCCGATGAGGCGCGTCGGGCCGTGGCTGCGACCCGCTACCCGCCCCGTGGTATCCGGGGGTTCGCCAGCGCATCCCGTGCATCCCGCTATGGCCGGATAAAGGACTACCACACCCGGTGCGAGGAGGAGATCTGCGTGTTGGTACAGGTCGAAACCCGGCTCGCACTCGACAACATCGAGGCGATCGCGGGCACCGAGGGCGTGGACGGCGTATTCATTGGCCCTGGCGACCTGTCGGCCGACATGGGCTTCTTGGGACAGCCCAGCCACCCTGACGTCCTTGCCGCGATTGATGACGCGATCGGGTGCATCAAGGCCTGCGGCAGCGCCCCCGGCTTCCTGACTGGGGACGAGGCACAAGCGCGGCGGTTCATCGAGCGCGGGTGCCTGTTCACGGCCGTAGGCGCCGACGTTGCGATCCTGGCCCGCGGGTCCGAGCAGTTGGCCGCAAGGTTCAGGGCCTGAGTGGTCTGGTCTTGACCCTGGAGTCTGGTCCGGTGCGTGTGAGGCTCTTTCAGGCATTCTGAACCCTAAGAAGGTAAGCGGAGCGGCACTGCCACATTCCCTTAGCCTGGCTGGCTGTGCTGCAAGTGGGTGATGGGTGATGCGCGGCTGCCCGAGTTCGATGTTGGTGATGGCAAGGACGCTCGTACGCATGGTCGTAGGAGTGGTCAGAGCGGCCGAGTGGAGTTCATCATCCGCGGCGACCGTCGCCGGATTTGGGCGGTGGAGTAGAAGCGCGCGATAGCCCTGGAGAGCATGGACCCGGAGGGGGCGCCGTCGGACGTGGCCCGGCGGTATGGCATCAGCAGCGGCCTGCTTTACACCTGGCGTCGGCAGATGATGGAAGGCCAGCTCGGGTCGGCGCCGCAGCCTGTCGCCGGGTTTGCGCGGGTGGACCGGGTGGCGGAGGTGCCACGGCTGGCGGCGCCGGACCTAGTTCGGCCTGCCCCTGACCCGCAACTGCCAGCCGCGCCTGTGCGGCCGCCGTGTGCGGGCCTGATCGAGATCGGCTTGCCTGGTGGCGTGTCGGTGCGGGTGGATGCGTCCGTCGATGGCGCTGCGTTGCGCCGCGTGCTGGACGCCCTGGAGGGCCGATGATCTCGGCTCCGCCTGGGCTGTGGGTATACTTGGCCTGCGGCACGGCGTGGTTCGAAACCGGGTCACATGCGCAGCCGGGTCGGCGCTGCCGGGATGGGTGATGGCACCCTCGGGCTTTCATCGGTGGTGCGAGCATGGATCGAGGCGTTGGGGCGGCGGCGAGGCTGCCCGAGGGTGATCGCAAGGAGCCAGCCATTCAGGCGCTGGCGCGTCGGAGGCGGTCAGCACCCTGGCCATACGCGTGGGCTTGCACGACGAGCTCTTCCAGGGCGCCACGCCCGTGCTGGCCGGCATCGATGCGGCATCGACCTACTGTTATCTTCTCGTCGCAGAGGACCGCTGCGACGCCGACATCTGGGGCGTGCACCTGCTCGACGCTGCTGCGCAGGGGCTGCGGCCCGAGTACACCATCGCCGATGCCGGGCAGGGCCTGCGCGCCGGGCAGCGGGCTGCCTGGGGTGAGACGCCCTGCCATGACGAAGTGTTCCACATCTATCACCGCTGCGCGGGGCTGGCCGACATCCTGCGGCGCCTTGCCCAGGGTGCGACGTCGCGGCGCAAAGCGCTGCAGGCTGGGATCGGCCGCGCGGGTCAGACTGCCCCGAACCGCGAACTTCCCGTCTAGCTGCACCGTGCGCGAGAGGCCGAAACCCAGGCACACCGGCTCGCCAGTGACGTCCGCACCCTTGTGCACTGGCTGCGCCAGAACGTCCTGGCTCTCGCTGGCCCGGACCTGGCCACCCGGCAAGAGCTGTTCGACTTCCTTGTCGCCGAACTCGCCGCCCGCGAGGGCGAGGACCCACGACGGATCTGCCCAGTGCGCGTTGCCCTGCAGAACCAGCGCGACCAGCTGCTCGCCTTTGCAGGCCAGCTCGACGCCAAGCTGGCCGAGATCGCGCACGCCCACGCCATCGCCGAGCCCCTGGTGCGGGAGACGCTCATTCTACATCGCCTGCCCAGCACCTCGCCCGCATACTGGCAGGGTTGGAACCGACTGCGTGCGCAGGTCGGGGGCAAGTTCCACGCCCTGTTCGACGCCGTGAGCCGGGCCATGGCCGATAGGCCGCGCAGCAGCTCGCTGATGGAGAACCTTAACTCGCGGCTGCGCACCTACTTCACCCTGCGCCGGCACCCGGGTAACTCATACCTGCACCTGCTGCGCATCTTCCTCAACCTCCGCCGCTTCCTGCGCAGTCGCCATGCCAAGCGCCAAGGCAAGAGCCCATGTGAGCTACTGACCGGCCACGCCCATCCGCACTGGCTGACCCTGCTCGGCCTAGGCGAACTCCAGCCCGGGCGAGTGTGACCCGGGAAGGCTGACCGCCTTCCCCCACAGGACGTCGTTCCCGCTAACATCCGGCCCTCGCAGGCTGGTCGTTTCAGCACGCCTTGTGTAATCCAAAAACGCTAGATCCTGAACCACGCCCGAAAACCCAGTCTCACCTTCCCTAGCGCAGGAGTTTTCGCGCTTTTCCAGGCCGGAATGCTCGTATAACATTTCGGACCATACGGCCTCGCGTAGCAGTACATAACGAACGCGAACAGAAATTGATTACAGGAGATTCCAACCGCGTGGGAATTACAGGTTCTCTGGAAGCCTCTCCTGGACCTAAACGCCACCATGCACGCCTCAGCCAGCCCAACCATTGTCAAATTGCACCGCCAGTCCTCCCGGCCGCTCAGGTTCTTCCCGGCCGCAACACGCGCCCTGGACGCCTTGGCGCTTTCCACGCCGAGCATCTCGGTTGACTTTGATGTGGATGAAGGCGGGGACGCCTACGCCGTCGTCAGCCGCCACCGCGGGCAGTTCGTGGCGCTTGTGATCGCGGGAACGGCCGGCACGACAAGCATTGTGGACCACACAGGCGCTACCGCCGCGACCCTTGGGGATGATGAAGCGGGCATCAGACGGGCGTTGCGGTGTGCGGTGGAGCGCGGTGGGAGCGCGAGGGAGCCGTGATCCCCAGTGGTCTGACAAACCCTGAAATCGAGTATATCCGTCGATTGTCGTGGCAACATCCAACTGGCGATGCGCTTGCCTGTTCCTGTGACCCTTATGACGGCCTCATCGTCCAAGTCTGGCGCAAAGGAGCCGGTGTTGTTGCCTGTGTTGCTCGGATGGAAGAGCACCTTGTCTTGCTAGATTTCAACCGTTGCTTGAGCGGGATGGCGGGACGGTATGACACCATCGAAGACGTTGTGAACGTCCTATGGCCGTCCCTTGCTGCTACCGGTCCTGACCTCCATCACTGACCAAGGCGGGCCACGTCCTACGCCGTCTCCGGCCCCGAAAAGGGCGAATAGGGCGAAAACTCTGCTACATTCCTGCCAGCGGGGGGTTTTGCCCTTTTCGCCTTTTTGGGTGTGGATCGGACTGCAAGCTTGCCCCCGCCCATAATGATTGCAACTCATTGTGTTAAATGGGTATTTTAGCTTTCAACCGGGTCAACGTTGGGATCCGGGTTTGACCCCGGTTAGATGTCATCTTCCTGCATATTATCAATGCATTATTGGTTTATTGGGGTGGGGTCAATGTTCGGAGCCGTTCTACACCAAGTGCAGCTTCCTCCACGACCGGCGCGTGCGAGTGCCGTGTTTCTCGACCAGCCACTCGCCAGGCCCACACCGCTTCAGCCCCGTGCTGTCCACCAGCAGGTGCAAGGGTGCGGCCTGACCGCCAGCATCGGTGCCGTGCCGCGATGGCCGTGGCACCTTCAGCGTCGTTGCCTTGCGTCTGAGCGTGGTATGGTCCAGCACCCGCAGCGCCAGCCCGAGCAGGGCGATGACGGAACCGATCAAGCCCTCGGTCTGCTGGAACGCAAGGCGGAACACGGCGCGCAGCGTGAGTGCCGTCAGGATCGCCAGGGGCGAGTACCAGGACTGCCTTCCGCGGGTCGCGCGTGGCTCAGCCGCCCATGCTTGAATTGCCTCGTCGTTAAACCACACCGTCAGGCTCCCACGCTGGCGCAACCCGGCCTCGTAGGCCGGCCAGTTCGTGACCTTGTGGGTTTGTCTCGGGATGCGGTAGCGGCGCGCTTGGTTCAGCTTGAAGGGCAAAATGGGCTTCCACGATCTGGGTAGGCGACGATCCCCCTGTGCCACCCGCCGCTCCAGCACCAACCATTGCTTTGTGCACCACACTGGCCGTCGTCGCCTTCCTCGCCAGCCGTCAAGCGTCCTATGTGACGGGCACGGTGCAGCGGGTCGATGGCGGCCTTCTGAGCAACATCTGAGGATCTAGGCATGAGCGAGATCAGCACCACGGCAAGCGAGATATCCGAAGCACGGATGATGGAGGCGCTACGCAACGTTTCGACTGCAACATTGACGACGTTGATGCTCAAACAGGGCTTGCGCAATGTGTGGCTGCGTGGGACGCGGCCGCTAGCACCGGGTCAGGGGCGCATCGCAGGCCGCGCGTTCACGCTGCGCTTCATCCCGATGCGCGAGGATCTGGCAACGCCGGCCGCTTGGTCGGCCCCGATCTCGACCCGGACGGCGGTCGAAGCCATGCCGGATGGTTGCATCGCAGTCATCGCGTCTGGCGGTTGCAGCGATGCCGGGGTTTATGGCGACATTCTGTGCGCCCGGATGCGTCAGCGTGGCGTGGTTGGCCTTGTCACTGATGGGGTCGTGCGCGACTTGGAAGGCATAGTTGCGACTGGACTGCCGATCTGGGCTCAAGGGGTTGCGGCCCCACCGGCGGTCACTGGCATGACTTTCGTCAACTGGCAGGAACCGATCGGTTGCGGCGGAGTCGCCATATACCCAGACGACGTAATCGTTGCAGACGGCGATGGCGCCATCGTCATACCAAAGGCGCTGATCAGAGCTCTGATCGAGCCCGCGCTGGAGCAAGAGGAACTGGAAGCGTGGATCTTGTCTGAGGTGCTGAATGGCGCGGCGCTGTCAGGTCTTTATCCACCTAATCCGGAAAGCATTACCCGCTACCAAGCTGCAAAAGGCTGATCGAAACTGGATGCGGCACACTCTTCCCTACATCGTTTCTAAATGCGTTTGCCCCGACAACAGAATATCAGCTTTACGCCAGCGTCTCCTCTCAAATTTCTCGTTGCGGCCGTCCTCAAATGTCGCGCCCGACTCGTTGAACGGCTACTTACGTCCTTTGACTTTTCCGAAGCCAACAGTCTGCTGTCGGCCACAATTTGCCAAGCAGGGCAGCGCCTGCCTACGCTTCCCCAGCAGGTGCTTCAGGGGCGGTCATTTCCTCAACTGGATCGGTCGCAACCTCTGAAGCTTTTGTGGTCTCCGGTGGTGGCTCCTTGGCGCGGTCCCGGGCAGCGCTCAGATAGCCGAAGACCAGCGGATCATGGCCCTCGAAAATCAGGTGGTACTCTGCACCCATGGCGGCGTGGGACGCCTGGTCAACCTTGCCGAGCTTCTGGATAACCCAGCCCTCGCCCCGATCGACGGATGTGGGTGGCAGGCTGATGATGTGGCTGGGCGGGCGCTTCTCGTCACGGCCGTGGCCCGGACCACCGCGGCCCCCCTTGCCGCCGCCTTTCCGCTCACGGCTGTTCATGTCGAACTGCGCCGGGGAGCCCGTTTTCGCCTTGGGCGTACCGGGTGTCTTGGCCATGGGAAACGTCCTACTCAGCGAAGGTGGAGCGACCAACCCTAAAGGACCTTGGCGGCGGCGCATACAGGTCGAACAATCAGGGGAGGGGGAGAGGCGCCCATCCCGACCGGGTGCAGGGCGCCAGCCGTGTTCCAGCACGAGTTCGACGCATTGTTGTCGCTGGCGTGGAACGCGCGCGCCTTCGGCACGTACGGGTGCAATCCCAACCTCCTCGCGGGATCGCCGGAACAGGCGCGCGCCGCCAACACCGTGGAAACCGGGCGGGCGCAGGGGCGAGCGGCCGACGTGCTGCCCTTCATCGAGCAAGCCCGGTGCGCCGGCGCCACCGCCCCGTGCACGTGACCCGCATCGTCGGACACTACCGCCGAGGGATGCCTTCATCGGACGTGCCGCCGTCAGGGGAGTCGTGGTTGGGCATGCGCCGTCATAGGCCGGGGCCTTGGCTTCGCCATCGGTCTGCGGGGAAGGGGGGCCAGGTTTCCGGGCGAAGGCCGAACCTGCCGAACACCGCGACGTGGTAGTCGCGGATGACGGACCACCGGAGGGCAAGCCGGGCTCGAAGTTCTGATCGACGTGGCGCCCGAGGAAGTCGGCCAGCATGAGGGCCACGCCGATCCTGAGCCACGTGGGCTCGTCGATCGGGCGGCAATGGATGCGGCTGACGGCTATGGCGTAGCGGCGGGCGACGACGCCCGCCACGTTGTTCCGCTTGACCGCGCCGAGCGCCATCCCCCTTAGGGATCGGGCAGGTCGATGAGCTTCTGGTAGGGGGCCTCGCGGGCACCTGATTCCGCGTGGGCCGCCAGTTGCTTCAGGCTGGAAGGGTCGAGGCTCATGGACGGACCTCGTGGGCGAGGAGGAAGCTGGTCACGCCGGCTTCGATCTCCGGCCACGCGGGTACGAGGCGCCTCGGGTAGCTGGCCTTGATGACCATGCTGGCGGCCACGAAGGTTTGGGCGCAGTCGGCGTGGACCACGGGGGGGAACCAGGCGGGCGCAAACGATGGAGTGGCGCAGCCGGTCGAGCGGCTCGTCCGCGTCAAGGTGGGCCCCATCCTGCTGGGCGACCAGAAGCAGGGCACCGTCCGCGCACTCAACGCGCAGGAGCTGGGCCACCTCAAGGCCCTGGTCGGCCTGTGAGCGCGCCCGCCGAGTCCGCCGCCAAGCTCGGTGACGGCCCGGCCGGGATCCCGCAGCCCGTGCTCGTCCGGGGGACCGGTCTGCTGGGCGCCTCGATCGGCATCGGGCTGAGCGCGGCCGGTGTGGACGTGCGCCTGCACGACCCCTCGCCCGCCGCCCTGGCCGTGGCCGCGGACATCCGCGCCG
>JARWLQ011166238.1:0-13547 GCA_031764275.1 Poicephalus flavifrons | reverse complement strand
TGGCGGACCAGCTCGGCGTAGAAGGCGAGTTGGTCGCTCCGGAGGCGGAGGAGGTGCCCGATCCCGAGCTGCGCTTCCTGGTCAAGATCATCGCCCAGCACGGCCGCTCCTTGCCGGGCCTGGTCGAGGACCTGCGCCGTCGGGCCACGCCGCACCCGGCCGCGGCCGAGCGGGTGCTCTCAACAGCCCACAAGGCCAAGGGCCTGGAATGGCCGCGGGTGCGGCTGGCGCCCGACTTCCCGAGCCTGGAGGAGCTGCATGGCCTGGGCCAGGACGGGCAGCCCTGTCTCACGCCTGAGGAGCGCGACCAGGAGCTGCACCTGCTCTATGTCGCCGCGACCCGGGCTCGGCTGCAGTTCGAGCTCAATGAAGCGGTCCGCAGCTGCCTCGCGGAACGGGCCACCGCACGACCAAAGCTGCACTGCCTAAAGTAGCAGGAGCAGTGCTTTAGGCGCAGTTACACGTTGCGGGCAACGTGTGGTCTCCGGCGAGGCTTCTAGCAAGAGGAAAGAACGTTCCTGGCATTCCTCCGCAATCTCGGTCAAGGCAAACCCAACATTGCGCGAAGAGATGGCAAATACTGCCATGTTGTTCAAATGTACACAATGAGGTTCAGTGGCTGAAAGCAGCACCCTATGACCGTCTGCCTGCCGGCGGCGACAAAGGATCAGCTGGCGGTGCTGGCGGAGCAGACGCGGCGCACGAGCAGCTTCCTGGAGGCGGAGGCGATCACGGATTACGTGGCGCGGGAGCCGGCGATCGTGGCCGGGATCGAGCGGGATCACGCCGAGGTGTGTGCCGGGCAGGTGACGCCGCACGATGAGGTAGCGGCCGACGCACGCGAGATCATCGAGGCCGCACGGACGGGACGGTGACACACCAAGTTGTTTGGTCGGCGTCGGCGCGTGCCGAGTACTTGGTCGCGTTGCGCTACATTGCGACCGACAACCCCGACGCGGCCGAGCGGGTGGCACAGCGGATCGACACGGCAGTCACGGCCTTGGGCGAGTTCGCGACCGGGCAGCCGGAGCGGGCGAAGGACACCTATGAGAAGGTGGTGAGCGGCCTGTCCAACATTCTAGCCTACGAGATCGTCACACGCCCCAAGGGCGGCGATCCTGCATCTGATCTACGGCGCGCAGAGGCCCCGCTCAGGCGGCAGCAACGGACCTGGAACCGCCCATTCCTCGTCCGTGACGCCCAACCAGCTCGGACAACAGCTGCATCCTTCGCTTCAGAAACCACGCCAAACGTATTGTTCAAGCAAACTGCAAATTTTGTCAACTCAAGCTAAAAAACTTCTTTGTCAATTAATTGAATATGATCTAATCCATTCGACTTGCTGCGACTATTACTTGACCAAATTTAGGGTGTATTAAATCATCAAAAACCATCTTTCTAATGGAAATTTCAAGATGAATTCTAAGTTCGTTAGTGACTGATGGATTGACAGTAATACTAGTAATGCCTCCATCTATGACGGGATTGCCACAAAGCAAGTAGCCGCTTTCAAGGCGATGAATATAGATCTCTGGCACGAACTTAGAAGGATCTAGATGGGATGCCTCTTCGAGAGTCAATCTAGGAAACACAACTTCGGTTTCTGGTGATTTGATGTCGCCTTCTAATCCATTAGCAATGTTAAATTTTTGAGTAAGTTCAGCTTTCATGGCTGGCGACAGAACCCCTTCCCCGAATGCTAACACCTCACCGTAGTCAGATGGTGAAAAAATCTGATCACCCTGCAAACTAACTCTCAGATCATATAACCTGTTTAATGTAATTAATAAGTAAGTGTAAGCGTCCATGCCATCGCTATTTTTACCTTCCATAAGTATTATAACCTTTTCCATTAAAATCTTTTCATCGATCTCTAACTCAGAGACAAATGGTGGTTTACCTTGGATTTCTCTTAAAGAAATAAACTGTTCAGCGATTGCCTGAAAAGTCTTTGCCAACTGCTTTTTGTTTTCAAGAGAATGACCAACATGCCTTAGAAAGTTTTTTATTATTCGCCAAACAGCATCGTTGCCAATGTTAGCTTCATCAATTTTCTTTGCAAGAACGTCCGTTTGTTCTTGATGCAGGTTTCTAATTATACCTGCGATCAGATCAATTTGATCTCTGTTTAGAAGTACTCCACTATCGAGCTTAGCTTCAACGCGCCTTAACGTGTCGTGCTGCGCATTTTGCTCCCTCAAAATAACTCCTATACGATCATTGATGCTTTTAACTTCGGTTCTAAGTAACGCCAACCTCTCTGTGACAAACGAGATTTCCGCCCTAGGATTGTTTTTCAATGCTTCACGCACGAACGCGAGGAATGTTGCTGCCCAACCTGGAGAACTGTCACATTCGCCAAAAAAGGCTTGCTTAAGCTCTTCTGATGGAGATCCGCCGCCTAGTTTACTTGCACCATCAACTATGTCCTTCCAAACACTTTTCTCGCTTTGACTTAGACTACGACGTACATCAGTGAAATCTTGCGAAGCCATAGCTTGATCGAGGCTGTTGTTTAACTGTGTCACCAGCTTATTATTATTCTCAAGCTTGAAGGAGGAAGATATGCCGATTTGAGAATGAAGCCATTGTCTTGCAGAAGGAACAAAGGTATCAGCTTTTGTAAAACGTGTATCAAAACTATCTTGATCAACTACATCTTGATAGGCGTTAATAACAACAAGACTACTTGTAAGCTCCGCAAACCTGATGACTAGAGCTAGATCTTGATCGTCAGGAACCTCCATGTATGCAGCAAATCTTGTTTTAGCTCCCTTCCAGACGCGCTTGCCTACACCAGTAAAAAGAATGCTAGTGGCCGAGTCGAGAAGTTCAGCACCAACGCCAGTGACATTGATACCGAGCGAACAGAGCACCCCCGCGACGATCGACGACATTATTGTAGCTCCTCGAAACATAGCAGTGCAGAAGGTGGCTGTGTAGCCTCAGAACTGATGCCTCAAACTAGATCCTGTCAGCGTTTGATCCAGTCAAGAGGAGACCTCGAAGAACCGGCTGTTGCGGGTTAGGCATTGAAGTTCGACCGTGGCTTGAGGCTGTGAGCACGAGAAGCCAGGCATTTCGAGAGATTTGACGAGTTCGCCTGCCGCATCCAGCCCGCCATGATTGGGCACCAGCGTCAGGCGGGCAGAGTTCGGGCTTCGAGCTAGGCAAGTCGAGTGAGATTGTAGGCCAAGTTGGCGGCCGAGCGGTAGGCGGTGTCAACCCAGATGCTGGTACGGTGTTGGCGGGATCGAGCAGATTCTCGTTCATGCAGATGTCCTTCCTTTTTGCTTTGTATATGATAACCTTCTCCAGCTCTTGATATTATCCTAATCACTTCCGTGGAGCTGCTAGTTTTGTGGAGTTATGCAAGGGGCCTTACAGTAGCTCTTCAAACGATGTGATCTTCAGTTTGAAGCGATGCGACGTAGCCCATTCGTCCATGATCCTGTCTGCTGCCGCCACGTCAATGGCACCAACACGGATCAGCTCCACCATGATGTCCTGGGTGCGCAGGACGCGGAGCCTGTTGCCGACAAGACCGGCCTCGCGTAAAGCGCGGCTGATCGCTCGTACATCATCGATCGCAAGCCCGAAGCTCCGGTTGAGAGCCACGGCGATGGCTGAGCATTCGCCAAGCCCAAGACGCCGGCTTTGGCACAAATGGAGGAACAGCTCGAGCTCGCGCAGATCCTCGACACACTGCTCTTCGAGATAATCCGCTGCGAGCGCGGCGGCATAGCGGGCCTGCTGCTCGGGAAAGCGGTCGGTGATCTCAGCGGCCACATGATCGGTGGCGATGAACCGATCGGGGTAGCGCCCGATCAGGTCCATCCTGTCGATCTTGAGGAAGTTGATCAGCACCGATGTGTCAGCGACGATGATCGCCACCGTGCGTCACCAGCCAACCAAGATCATTCGGCGCGGGCGGCTTCGGCCAGCTCAGCCAGATCATCGGCGGCTATAGCGAGTTTCGCGCTGAGCTCCCGGACCCGGCCGGCGCTGATCTCCGCCCGTCGGAAGGCTTCGATGGTGAGCCGCGTGAGCTGAGTGCGCAGCTCCCGCCTGCGGTCGTTACCGGTCGACGAAGCTTCAGACGAGGAAAAGCCGAGGATCTCACTATAACGCCTGCCGACCTCGCGCTGCGCGAACAAGCCGGTGGTCGCAGCCGCACCTAGTTTATCGATGCTCTTCAGTCGCCACACCATGGCATCGTAGCTTACCCTGAAGTGCTGGGCGAGTACGGCCACATCCTGGTAGGTGATCGCCTGCGAACCTGCCAAGGGCCGGATCTCCGCCTCGATCGGGCCATCGGTGGCAACGTCGAACAGGATCTGCGCCTGCCGGCTCGGATTGCCCTTGTCCAGCTGGCGCAGCTGGTCAGCGATCCCTTCCGCCGGCATCAGGAACGCGGCAGCGAAAGCGTTGGCCCGCTTCTCGACCAGCTCGGACGCATTCTGGCTGCTGGTCCCGACGACGCCCTGGTCGCGGTCGAGCAGCGCGTGGGCGTACTCGTGCGCGTAGGAGAAGCGCTTGCGGACCGCTGCGTGGTCGGCATTGACGATGATCGCCAAGCCGATTGCCGGATGGCTGACGAACAGACCGGAGAGCTCGTCGGATAGCTTGGCGACGGCCGTCCAGACCCCCTGAGAGGCGATCAACTCGGCGATGTCGCCGATGGGGGCATTGCCGAGGCCGAGGCGGCGGCGCTCTTCCCTGGCGACGGTCTCGGCTTGGCGGAGGGCCTCGCCAACGGATGCAGGGCGCCCGGAGTAGCTGGGCAAAGCCTGATCCACCGTGAGGCCGAGCAGCTCCCGCAGCTTGGCTCCTTCCTGGCAAAGATCGACGATGTGGCTGATCTCGGTATCTGCCCAGCCGCCGCGCATGATCTCAGGGAGCGCCCGAGGCAGCACGATGGAAAGATCTTCCAGGTTGGTCTTGGCAGAACCGAGGAAAGCGGTGACCGGCTGCTCGTAGAGTGCGGCCAGTTTGGAGAGCTCCAGCGTCGAGATGGCGCGGGCGCCGCTCTCCATGTTGGTGACGGCCGTGCGTGGCAGGCCGAGGGCTGCGGCTGCCTGTTGCTGGCTTATTCCTCGACGATCGCGAACGGCACGCAGGCTTGCCCCGAGCTGCGCCGCGTCGAGCATGGTGTTCGTCCCCATCGCTTGTTGTTGGAATCGAGAAGGAGCCGGGATGAGATCATCGCCAGCCTTCAACGTGGAACCTAGCCTTGCGAACATCCTACGTCAAGTTTTTCCTTGAATGTCCGATATAAGAACATAACATGGAAGCCAATCCGCCATGCTGTACGGCGGTACCTTCCAAGGAGGCCAGCATGACCACCATCCTCGACGGCGAGGCGGACGACCTCGCAAGCGACGTTGGCCCGGAGCAGCGGAGGCATCCGGGCCGATCGTTCCTGGTTCAGCTTGGCGATGCGAGCTTCGCCTTCCGGCCGCTCACGGTCGCTGATCCGCTGCCGACGGCACGCCAGCTCCTTGAGCTGGCCGGTCTCAGGCCGATCGAGGATCATGCACTGTTCCTGCTGCTGCCTGGTGGTGGCCTCAGGAGTCTCAGGCTCGGCGACGGCGTCGATCTGCGCGGGCCAACGCAGGAGCGCTTCCTTGCTTTCCGCTGCCACACCCTGTTCCGCTTCATCCTGGCCGGCGAGTCCTGCGAGTGGGGCGAGCGGACCATCGGCGCGGCGATCCTCAACAGGCTTGCCGGCATCGATCCGGAGCACGAGGCCATCTGGTGGGAGCGGGTCGAAGAGCCTGACCATCTTCTGGGCGAGAAGGACGTCATTGATCTCGGCCGATCGGGCGTCGAGCGGTTTCGGATCGAGCCGATCTTCTGGGTCTGCATCGAGGATCGGAGGACCCGTTGGCCGCGAGAGACCATCACCACCGAGGAGATCGCCCAGCTCGGCGGCTGGAACGCCGGTGAGGGCGTCATTGAGGTCGATGCTGATCAGAACGAGCGCACCCTGACCCCTGGCGAGGTGGTCACGCTCAAGCCGGGGATCGCTTTCGGCAAGCGCCTGTGCTGGCGCCGAGGGTGAGCATGAGCGCGCGGATCGGCGCGGAGCTGGAGCTGCTCCGCCAGCACTATGCGCGGGTGGACCACGTGGAGGCCGATGGCCTCCACTGGTTCTGTCTCAACGGCCTTCGGACCCCAGATGACTGGTCGCCCCGGATGATCCGGGCCGCGTTCTCGGTGACCCAGGGTCACCCCGGGACAGAGCCCTACGGCTTCTACGTTCCGGCCGACCTCGCCCGGGGTGGCATCCCACCGGCAGAGCATCCCTCTCCTCACCAGCCGCCATTCCCTGGAGCTTGGCGCTTCCTCTCCTGGCAGCCTGTGGGGTGGCGCGCTACCGGCGACGTCAACAGCGGCTCGAACCTTTGGGGTTGGGTGCGAAGCTTCGTTCAGCGCCTGCGGGAGGGCCAGTGAATGGGGTGGGTCCTCCGGCTCGAGCCGGCCTTCCAGGCAAGCTTGTGGGACCACTTGCTGCCTCGGGACTCCAGGAAGGAGCAGGGGGCCTTCCTGTTCTGCAGCATGGTGACGGTTGATGAACGAGTCGAGTTCCAAGTCGTCGACTCGGTGTTTCTCGAAAACGGCGACTTTGCCGCCCAGGAGACCGATTACCTAGAGCTGTCTGCGGTGCGGCGGGCCGAGCTGATCAAACGGGCGCATGCGCTCGGCGCCTCGCTGGTGGAGCTGCATTCACATCCGGGACCCTGGCCCGCCGGCTTCTCCCGCTTCGACAAGCTTGGTCTGCGGGAAACGGTGCCGCATCTGTGGTGGCGGCTGAAGGCTCGGCCGTATCTGGCCATCGTCGTCGCCCCGAGTGGCTTCGATGCCCTCCTCTGGTGCCAGGACCCGCACCTGCCCGAGCCGCTCGACGGCATCCTCGTCGGCGACCGGCTGCTTGCTCCGACGAACATCTCGCTGAGAGGGTGGGACGATGACGAGTGAGGATCGGTTCGACCGCAACGAGCGACTGTTCGGCAAGGAGGGGCAGGCGAGGCTGCGCCGAACGGCGGTCGCCATTGTCGGCATCGGCGGCCTGGGCACGCATGTTCTCCAACAGCTCGCTCTGCTCGGCGTCGGCGCGCTGAACCTGATCGACCATGAAGAGCTCTCGCATTCGAACCGCAACCGCTACATCGGCGTCCGCCATGATGACCCGATCCCGGGATCGGCGAAGGTCGATCTCGGCAGGCGCCTCGTCGAGAGCATCGATCCCAGGATCCAGGTCACGACCGTGCGGGACAGCCTGCTGTCGCCTGCAGGGTTCGATGCGGTGCGATCAGCAGATGCCGTGCTCGGGTCCGTCGATCACGATGGTGTCCGGTTCGTCCTCAACGAGTTGTGCCTGGCCTATGACCGGCCGATGCTCGACCTGGCCTCCGACGCTCCGGAGGCTGGCTGCTATGGTGGGCGGGTGGTCGTCGTCGCAAACGGGAATGGTTGCCTTCATTGTCGTGGCCTCCTTGATCAGCAGGAGATCCGGCGCTTTCTCTCGCCGGCTGGGGTGGTCGAGAACGAGCGGGCGGTCTACGGGATCGACCGCGATGCCCTGGAGGAGGCCGGGCCGTCGGTCGTGTTCGTCAACGGCGTGGTCGCTTCGCTCGGGGTGGCCGAGTTCGCGGCGATGGCCACCGGGAGCCGGCCGCCCTTGGCTCACCTCGAGTATCGAGGGCATGAGGGCGTCGTACGCCGTCGGCAGGATCGGCCTGGAGCGGACTGCTACTACTGTACCGTCGTGCGCAGCCAGGGTGATGCCGCCGACCTCAAGCGCTACTGGCAGGGCCACGGTCGATAGCAGAACGCGGGTACCGACGCCGCCGACACCCGCTTCCGCTTTCTTGACCCTCAAGCGTGGCAACGTAGTCGAGAGGCCAAAGCAACGGGCTGGATCGGAACGCCCTTTATGGCAAGCCGCTTCCTGCTCTGTCATCGTGGTTCCAGAAGGAAGGGCTATGTCCGATAACTACTTGCGACTGGTACCCCGTGATCCGTTCTGGTTGCCTAACCCGGAGGCTATGACAGCATCGCTGAGCATTCTGCGCAGTTTTGCGCCAGCAGCCGGAAGTGTCAGCGCTGAAAGCAAAAACCATGTGACCTTCTTCGACGCCGGGGGAAATGAGTCACGCATCACCTGTCCCTCCTGCGGAACCAACCTCCAGGACTGGTGGAGTGACGCCATGGGTGAAGCGTGGAAATCCAACTTTGAGAACCTGTCGGTCGTCACTCCATGCTGTCATGCCTCTATGTCGCTCAACGATCTTGTTTATGATTGGCCAATGGCCTTTGGTAGATTCGCGCTGGTGATCGCTAAGCCTGGAGTGGCGTTCCTCACCAGTGAGCAGCTGGAGGAGATCGAGGCAGCGATAGGCTCACCCCTGAAGGTGATTTGGCAGCGTATCTGAGGCTTACGAACGTCAAAGACTGGCTTCGTCACGATTGGCACTCAGCCAACAGTGTCCGCCTCCTCTGACAACCTTAGGTGGAGTCCGCAGCCCGAGCCTGCAACATCCAGCCCCTCTCCTACCCGGGGACAGCCGCCTGGATCAGATAGTCCTCGTCACCTTGCTGTCGGCGCTGTAGTGAGCGGATGTGGTTGATTTCAGCAAAGCAAGAGTGAACGCCAGGGGGAAGGCTGACACGCATCCTCACCGCCGCTCTACTTCTTGCCCATGACCTTGCCGAAGCTACGGACATTCATGGTGTCCTAGTCGAGGCAGCAATCGGCTAATTCACCTTATAGAAAGCTTAGTTACATTGAAAAAACAAAGTAAAAACAGTCCGGAGAAGAATGTAGATTATTTCCTTAAGGATTTATGCGTTGAATGGGGTTTTTGTAACCAATTCTCAGCAGAGCAGCTTTTTCTAATGTACCCTATTTTGACAAGCGAGTTATTTTCTACCGCAGTAGTAGAGGCGGAAGGTATGAATCCCGACTATAAGAAGGCTTGGTTCAGAAAGATCAAAGTACGCTTTGCTGGAAAGTTTGGATCTAGGGTTTCGCTGGATGATACCGTCTTGGTGGGCATGGTGGAGCAAGGAACGCCGGATTCTGGATCTGCTCGGCTCAGTGACCGTCATGCCTTCGAACAGCTGAGCCAAGGAGGATGGGCTAGAAGTCGGACATCAAGGCTGAGGAGGAGGAGATCGAGGTAGCACTGCACGCAGCCTGGAATGCCGCCGCCCTTGCCGCTGCCATCGTGCGATCTGTGCTGATAGCCATTCCACCCAGATTTCCCATAATGGGGCTTATGTAGGAAGGTCCCTGACAGAAAGATTTAGGTTTATCAAAGGATTGCTGACAGTTTTAACGGATTAGCAAGGCCCCTGCCCTATCCGACTTGGGTATCAGCCTCCACCACCTGCCAAGCATAAAACCACCCCGATTGACTGGACCGGATCTGAAGACGTGGAGACAGTCCGGCTCAGCGGCTCAAGGCAGCGACGCGATCGTTGGCTGCATCGGCCTGGCACTTTAGCTTGGCACCACGCCACCCGGCCCCGAACCCGCCACTGCCGCCGACTCGGGTCCGGGATCGGATAGCCTCAGGCCAAGGCGGCCTGCGATCTCGCGGGCGGCTGCTGGTGTGTCCTTGGCTTAGGCGCCATGCGCACGACCGATTTCGCGACCCTGGGCGTTGATCAGCAACGTTACAGGGATGGTGCGTAGACCCAGCGCCCGCACTCCCTACCTGCTTCCTGTTCCACCTCTCGCCCATCTTCTTGCCGAAAACGTAGGTGGCGATGTAGGACACCGCCTTGCGAATCAGGCCGCTGACGCCGCCGAATCTGTCGAGTGGATTGGCCATGGCCGTTCTCCTTTGCTGACTAGCGTCAAGACAAGGGCAAGCGCGTTGGTGGCCCGCTCAACAGTTTGAGAAATGACCGACGACGATCTGTCCCGGCTTTGTGTCACGACCTCGGCTGGCAGACCGGTTGCCGGGAGCAGGCCAGCCTCGATCGTCGGCATGACCCTCGTCGGCCCGGCAGCCTCATCCATTCCTACCATGCCGCAGCTGCCGAAGCTCAGTCTGCAACGGGGTCGGCTCGACCTGGCTCCGAGATTTGCGCGTCGCCTTGCCAGTCATCGGCCATCTTTCCCTGGGTCCGCTACGATGGCCTCTGCCCTCACCTGCGCCGATCCGCTAGCTGGGCGAGCCTGCCAAACGAGGCTCGACGCCGGGGTGCCTGAGAGGCCGCTGTAGAGCCGAGGTGGGATTGCCCGGAACCTAGGCAATCCTAATTTCAGTTGTCCACTGTCAAGTCCGACCAACTACCGGTACGCTAGCGGATTCTTACTATAGGATTGCGCCCCAAACTGCCCGTGCTCGCCGCCCTAAACTGCCCGTTACCGGAATCAGAGTCGCCAAAGGCTTAGCTGATGTGGCGGTCTGAGGCTCACGCCCCAAACTGCCCGTGCCAAACGCCCCAAACTGCCCGTGGATAAGTTGTGGTTGTTCAGCAGCTTACTGGACTGCCGGTTCAAGACCTGGAGATGATGGCAAAGCGGCCTCGCACCGGTGGTGGGCTGTGGCGGAGCGTGATCCCGCGCTCGTCCAGGCTGAGCCGTGCGCCACGATAGTGGACAAGCACTGCACTCACAGTGGCGCAAAAGACCTCCCGGAACTTGCGGATCCTCGTATAGTGCCAGCCGAACTGCCCCTGCAGCGCAGTCCAGGTGATGAAGGCGGGCCGGGCGGGTTCGATCCGGTGCAGGCGCTGGGCCAGCCAGGCGTAGACGTCGAGAGCCATGGCGGAGTGGGCGAGTGCTGCGACCGCCCGCTCGTCGAGCGGCACGGCATGGCGGCGCAGGCTCTCGAAGTAGTCTAGCGACAGGCAGATCGTCGCTGGCCACAAGAGCCGCTGCCGGTCGTCCTTGGGGAACCAGAGATCGAAGGCGCTGACCATCTTGGCCTCGACCTGGGTGGTGCAGCCGTCGCGGACCACCGCCATCCGCACCAGCGAGGTTGAGAGTCGGGCGAGCTGGTCCTTGAGCAGGCGGATGGCCCTGCCGTTCGGCTCGTAGCCGAGCAGATCCTTGGCGAAGGCGGTGAGGCTGTGCGCGACCTCGATCTCAGGCGAGCCGTGGATCAAGGCTTGGCGATTGAGGTAGGCCAGGATGAGGCGCGGCTGTGGCCCGAACGGCAGGCCGAGTTGCACCCACTCGCCGGTAGCAGGGTGTAGCACGACCCCGGCCTCGATCCTGAGCTGGATAGCGCCGTTGCTGCGTTCCCAGACGCGGCAGCCAAGGCCTGGGTCGCGGTAGGGCAGCCCGGTCTGGCAGAGTGCCGTGTGCTGGAACAGCAGATGCGAAGCACGATCGTTCTCCTCGATCAATCCATGCTGGTCGTTCTGCCTGCTCATCCTGGACCCCTTGGCAGCTCGCCATGAGGTACCTGCCAGATATCGCTCAGCCGCCGCCTTGCGCCGCGACCATCGATTTGCAGAACGACGTCGACGGCGCGGGCGATGCTTTCGAAGGGAAAGCTCGGCTGCGCCTCGGCGACCAGGGTGTGCAGCCGGCGCAGCGCCTCGGCGGCGCCGTTGCTGTGCAGGGTGCAGAGCGTGCCGTCGTGGCCGGTGTTCATCGCCCGCACCAGCTCCAGGGCCTCGGGCCCGCGAACCTCGCCCAGGGTGATGCGGTCAGGGGTCAACCGGAGGGTCTGGCGCAGCAGCATGGCCAGATCGACGTTGAGGGTAGTGTGGAGGTGGACGACGTTGTCGCCGGGGATGGCGAGCTCGGGCGTGTCCTCGATCACGACCAGGCGCTCGCGAGCCGCGACCTCGCTCAGCAGCGCCCGCAAGAGGGTGGTCTTGCCGGTACCGGTGCCGCCGGAGACGATGATGTTCCGCCGCTCGGCCAAGAGCCGGCGGATGGTCTCGGTCTGCGGCCCGGTCATCACCCCCTGGCGGACGTAGTCCTCGAGCGTAAGCTGGCGCGTGCGCAGGAAGCGCACCGCCACGTGCCACTGGTCGGCGGCCGGGGGCTGGACGTAGGTCACCCGCAGGTCGGGCGGGATCTTGACGCTGATCAGCGGCAGGGCGGGAGCAGAGCTGCCGAACTCCACTCCGGCGAAGACAGCGGCCGCGGCCCCGGCCGCCTGCACAGCACGCGGGGTGAGGCCAGGGAAATCGGCGTAGCGGAACAGCCGGCGCTCATCGCCGAAAGAGAGGCGGATGTCGGCCCCGTCGATGAACAGCTCGCTGGCGTCCGGATGCGCCTCGGCCAGGGCGAGGAGCGGCTGCATGCGCTCGCGGAAGGCCCGCTCGGCCGGGCCGCGGGGATCGTCGGCCGCCATGACGTTCATGCCAGTCCGGTCCATCAGCCGAAGGGTGACCCGGTGCCCGACGAACGAGGCAGAGGGGCAGCGCTGCCCTCTCCTTCTGCACTCCCAGCCACCCCCGCCCCACGAGCTATGCTGCCACCGCCACTGACGCCTCGCTTGGCCAAGGCTCCAGCACCTCGGGCGGCACTCGCCCCAGCGACGACGGCACCCCCGGCGAGCCCGGCCCCGGCACTGGCGACCGACCCGACCGCCCCGCCGGTGCGCGCGATCGAGCCCCAGCCGAGCGAGCCGGGCGAACCGCTGACCAGATCGCGGGCAATGCCGTTGCAGCAGAAGCCGACCAGGGCGGTGAGCAGCGCCACCCCGAGCAGGGTCACCATCTGCTGGTAGCTCAGCGGCACGTCGGTGCCGGGCACGGCGATGACCGAGGTCACCGCCGAGGACATCACGTAGCTGACCGTGCCCATGACCACCACGCGCACCCCAGCCGAGACCATGAAGGTCACCGACCCCCAACCGATCGGGGTGGTGAACCCGAACGCCAGTGCTGGGAGGATCAGGGGTGCTGCGGCAGCGCCTATCAGGAGCTGGAACTCGGCGAGAATGGCCAGGAGTCCGGTAACAGTGAGGCCGAACCAGATCAGCAGCCCGGCGATGCCCGAGACGATGGCTTCCACGTAGGTGCTGGGCGACCACAGGCTGAGGCCGTTGGTCTCGGTGAACACCCGGGCACTGACGTCGTTGGCCATCTGGAACAGCGTGGCCGGGCCGTCGTAGCCGCCGGTGAGCAGTCCGATCGCGGCGTGGGCGCCGGTGAGGGTGCCGCGGGTGATCTCGGGCCAGTAGCTGATGACCCAGAAGGTGCCGGCGGCGGCCGCGGTCAGCCGCACGATCGTAGCGACGAAGGCGCTGCCGCCCGAGACCAGGGCCGCACCCAGCATCAGGATGGAGAGCGCGACGAACGAGGCGGTGAGCGCCTGCCCGACCGGCACCAGGGCGGTGATGGCGGTGGCGACCTGGGCGGCGATAGCCGCCAGCACGTCGTTGATCGTGCCCGGCCCCATCACCAGTCGGCCCGCATCGTCTCCGGCCGCCAGGAGCGCTGGCCGCTCCAGTAGCCGTTCGTGCCGTAGTGGTTGCGCAGCCAAGCGTCCTGCTGCCGCCGCTGCCAGTCCTCCTGCACCCGCTGGTCGGCCTCGAGCTGGGCGGCTTCCGCGGTCAGCGCAG